>PNEQ01092410.1:0-25976 GCA_003012365.1 Medauroidea extradentata
TTTTTTTTTTCAATAATATTGGTGCCGTTGAAGTAAAGCAAATTTTCAGTTGTGGTTAAATGAAGGGAATGTGAATAAGCGTGTATCCTGATGCCTGTCTGTGAATGGCAACGTGCTCGCAGTGAATGAATCCTCAACCATCATGACAACAGAGCATTGGTCTGACTAGTTCAATACTGAGGCACACTGAAATTGTGCATTTTTTACGCAGAAATAATAACTTAAGTTTTGGAGCTTGCCATTGAAATGTGTCTTGTAAATGCTACGTAGTTAGTGGTTTTCTGTGTTCTGTAATTTTATGACACAAATTAATTTACGTAACCAAAATTTAGAAATAACAAATGTGACACATTCAGGCCATGATTCAGATAGTGAATACTCATTTTGTATGCAAGTGTGTATGAACTGCTGTAAAGAGGCAACACAACGGTGATACACATTGAAATTGCATACACAAGAAAATGGGTTAGATTCTTGTCTCCAAAAATTGTAGACTTTGGTTTTTTGTTGTTCCATGTAGGCTCTGAAGCCCTCGTTGTTAAAGGACTTTATAACCCTCTCATCTCTATTTTTCCGTGAAATGTATCCACGTAAACACTGGGATGTTTCCGTACCAAAGTCCACGGTATGTTCCTCTCTTACATCCTGTCACGTTATTAAGTTATGTATCACTGTGCTTATGACAAGACAGAAAGGATATTTATTCTTCAATAGTGTACACAATATGGTTCCATTTTACATTACAATATAACTTGTGTAACAGTCTTACAAAAATTTTCAATAACTATTATTATATACAATAATCTGTTACCAAATTTGATAACTGACTGGAAACATTTTCTGTTTTTCTTCTTCGCTTAGCCTCTTTTCTATTCAGTTTTGCGATTCTCAGTTCTTCGTCAACAAGCGTTATTTTCTTTTTCGTTAACTCTAATTCAAGTTTTGCTCTCTGTAGTTCAACCTCAGCCACCAGAACGTGAATTTTTCTTTCTTTCAGTAGTTTTTCAGTAGTCCAGCAGCACACTGTTTTAATATTTCTGACTCCTCGTCCCTGTGCTTCGCCTGATTCCTTTTGCTTTTCACCGAAGCTCCAGTTTGTAAAGTCATGTTTGTGTGTTTGTCATCCAAACCTGTGAGGTTTCTTCGACTATGTCAAATTCTGAAATTAAAGGTATAGTATGCAGTAGTTAGTCATTCACTATTGCACCACCAAACAAATTATTTTCTTTTTGTGGCTGCAGGGAAGTAGATTTTTGTGTACATATGTGTAAATATGTGTATGTGTAAAATAGAGAGAGAGTTTTTGAACGAGAGTTTACTTTTATACATTAACATAAATGTGTTCATAATAGCCACACGTATGTTCAAGTATTCTCGTATTTTGCACAGGTACACACAGACACAGATTTCTTAAATTTAAGTGTGTGTAACAACCTAGTGACTGGTGTTGGGCTACGTTGAAATATTTTTTTGGAGCTGCAAGACCACCTGACTAGTGTTAAGATGGGAGGTGAAATGGGCAGCACAGGCATTTGCAGACAAACATGTTTATCTAAAAGTGAACTATTTACCGTAATTCTGTCAAAAATCGGAAAATGAAATTAGTTGCGTTATCAGTAGTAATGAATAGTATTATCAACTAAAGAGGATAGGTTTGTTTTGTAAGACTACTAAAACACTGAAAATTTAAATTAAATAATTTAGTATACCTTGACTACCAAACCTTGAAGAACCACTTAAAACATCGGACTTTTTTTAAAACATACAAAGGGCGTACCTCCAGCACATGGCAGTCTACCATTTGGCATGTTTGTGCCAATTTGAATGATTTGTTAATTCTAATTACAAGACAGTTCTATATTACGTTTCCAGAAACAGCTATCAAAAGTAAATGTGTGGGAACATTTCTACGACAGTGTATATACTATATTTTGGGTGTGATATATGTTGTGTATGCTCTGTTAGGGTGTAATATATTAAATATTGTAATTATTAAAATGAATTATTGTCTAAACAAACAATACTGTATGACACTTGGTGCAAGTGACTGTTGTAATAAAATAGTAAAAAATGCAACTTTGTGGGTGAAACTTGTTTCTGAATGTGTCTGTCTATAAAAATCAATTTAATATTAGATACAGTTTTTCCTACAAAATTCTCAACACTCAGTTAAGAGGAAATTCATGTGGAAATTTTAATATGTTTTGGGATTGTGGCTGTTAGTAAATAGTTTCCTACAAATCTATTACATTACTCTCTCCATTTTTGTAAACCTTTTCCTTGAAACTATGAGGGTTACTTTGGAATACATTTCTTTTCAAACTACATAAATAACAAAGAAGGTGTACATTACCTACCTCATAAAATGGTTGTATGTGTGTAAGATAAATTTCCTCTCTACCCACTCCGTAAAAAAACTGCTCCTTGTAAGGAGTATGGATATTTATGTAGGTTATTTTGTTAGTGTATGTTTGCAAGTGAATAAATAAATTATAAACAGTAATAGTTCATCACTTTATTCAAAATCAGTTTTTAAGTTAAGAGAATTGTGTATAGTAGAGTAATGAATTAAAAATATTAGACGATTTAAATACACCTTGAATAAGTACATGAAAATTGGACAAAAATGTACAATACCTGCTTCAAGAAGGTTTGAAGTTACATTGGAAGGACCTGGTTGTTGACTAGGGTGTAAGCCAACAATATTTATAGATGAGTTGGAATATTCAGTGGTGTGACCATTAGGCTGATTGCTGGGTGGTTTTAAGAAGGCCACGCTACTTTCTAAGAAGATTTGTCTGTGAATGTGACTGTCGAGCTATCAATTACTCTCTCAATTGGGAGGGTAAGACATATTACTGTATCTATTTCTGCGTGTGGTGTTGGTGCAGTTGGTGGAAATCCTCCAGTCCTCATCATGTTTGCGTTTTCTTCTGCCAACTCTCTTCTTCTCTTGTCTTTCATGACCTACTATGTCTTTCTAATCTGTTTTTTCACTTCTCAGCAATGGATATAATTACAGGGTATTACTCAATGGTTATATTGTACATTTAAAAGTACTAGCATGTAAGCGAGAAAAATTGTGTGTGTGTGTGCACACATACATATACGAACATACACACTTTTATTGTACAAAAATTGGGAATCTGAATGTACATAAATAAATGTACTTAACACGTACTGTAAACTGGGAAATGTTGATCAATTTCGTAATAATGTTTTGCTACTCAAAATATGAGTTTTATGAGTAATTTATGTATTAAACAGATAATTAGAGTCTAGTGCTTTAAAAATACATTCAATCCAGAACGATGACATTTGATATGTTCTTCACTAAACGACATCAAAACCAAAACTTTGAGCGAGACAAAATCACCCCCAGGGCCTTAGTTGCTCCACTTTACGGTATGCATGTATTCCATTGTAACGGGTGTTACATTAGCACACACTAAAAACCAAATATATTTGAACTATATAGAACAAATAATTTTTTATTATTGTTAAAAGATGTAAGTTGTTAAAATTTATACATACAAATAAATAGGAAAAATGATTGGTTCATATGTAACTTGGAAAATTGCCTAAAGTTAGTGTAACGGGTGTTACAAAATTTGGAGACCAATATACATGTAGAAGTGAAAAATCAACAAACTCTGTGAGATATGAAGACCAATATTTTATTTATAAATAAAATTTAATAGCTCAGTGAATAACAATGTTAAGGAATCCTGTATAATACACATAAATTTAATAGTTAATAAAGAAAACACATAAGAATGATGTAACTTATGTTACACAACTTGTAACGGGTGTTGCATACTCCAAATATTTGTTGATTTTGTACAAACAGTGTACCTTGCGGAGTACTTACTTTAGGTTATAATTGGATAACATTTTATGTACCTAAAACTAAAATCAAATCCGTTACCTAAAACTGAAGTCAAATCCATAATACCTATAAAACAGCACTGAACCACATGGCCCTACACAACAAATATTTTATAACAAAAGTTGGAAAACTTCAGGAAAATTGTGTGTTAATTATGCTACATGATTAAGTGACATGTACACAGATTTTAAAACATCAGTCACTATTTTAATAGGAAATATAAATGCATCACACATGCGCGACCATTTCATGCTTTTTTCTCCAAAATATTAATTTTGTCTCTAAACTCGTAGAATATGTTGTTTCTTATAAATTTTATTTAAGGCGTAGGTAACTTGCTAATCAACTGATTAAAGTTTACAAATGCGACATCAGTTTAATCAGGTTTGAACACTTAACCATTTCCACAAGATTTCAAAAACATTATCTTGAAGTCTGGTTCATCATCTATCTCACCTTAGCATACCCCTACGTAGATATATTTATTTTCATTTCTTGCTCGTTTTGATTCACTTGAAACCTGAACAAGAACAAACAAACCTGAGTGTATATCTTCATGTTTGAAAACAATCTGAGAGGCATTAATAATGTCACATTCTTCCGTATTCTGCTCAGTCTCGGAATCGGTGTAAATGTCGTAGTGAAGTTGTGATTTCACAGCACAGCACTCGATTAATTCTTCATCAAGATTACAAATATTAACGTTTTACATTTAAGATTTGGCAGTCTTAGCAATCAGTAAATTGTTCTGGTCATAAAAACTGAAATGATTACATGACTGTAATAAGGGAGTAGTAGGATAATGTATTAGCTGGGACACAGGTTTCAGGCTGTTGGCACGCGGACAAGATTGCCATCTTGGACTACGTCACGGTGTAGCGTGAAGGTGACTTGTATAATGAATTTGTATTACATCTTTGAAAAACAATACAGAATACCTACATGTTACACACACATTGGTAGGACCGTACCAACCCGTCGTTTTTCTCGAAGTTGTACACCACAATAGCGGCTGTGCAAATACTTACGATCAATGTAATCATTCACAATACCTTTCTTATTATCTGTTAGATTTAATTTTTGTTCGGTAAAACTTCGTTTTGTAAGGATGGATATCTCCCTTACAAGTTACTGTACGATATTTTTCGTATGTAATGTTTTCTAACCCATTTTGGATAGAGAAATTGAGCACTTCCAAACACAATGTACGCAGTATTGCCTATGCTCTCGCTGTACTCTATCGCTTGAGCCAAAGCTTCGCGTGCATTTTTCACGAAAACTATGAGCCCTAGACAGTTGCAATAAGAGGACCATTTTTATTACAAATTTCGCATTACTCAATAAAACATCGTCAAATGTTCCACTATCCCGATAGTACAAAGGTTAAGTCCACTTTGAGGGTTGCCACCCCTGTTCTTTTAGTAATGGCTGAAGGTATAAACCAGCATTTGATATGGGTTCAAAGACTATAATAACGCAAATCAATGTTCAGAGTATCGTCGTTTTACGTAATTCTGTTTCCGATATTTAAAATAAATACGGTTTTCAAATTGGATATTCTGCGGCTCATTACTCTCACAATATTACACTTAGGGCGGGCGTACACAGAACGATAAAATCGGCGTAGGTGCCGTCAGCGATATCGATGTCTGCGTCTACATCGGGCGACCTCCCATTCACACGCCGATATTATATGCGTCGGAGCTTGCAATATGACCAGTTGTGTGGATATTGCAGAGCAGTAAACATGGCCCCTATGTGGAATAAAAGGTTTTATTTGTGGTCTCCTGAGAAGACGTCAAAAAGGAAGAAGGAAATGCTGGGAGCATCCACTAGTAGTCGCACGTACACACGAAGGAGCATACTATATTCTGTACAGGAGACTACAAGATGATGACAGTAAATTCTTCATTTACTTTAGAATGAGTATGTCTTCCTTCGAGTACATCTTAGATCGTTTGGCTGCACACCTCCAGAGGAACAACACAGTTATGCGGAAATGTGTTTCTCCGCGGGAAATGTTGGCAGTAACTATTAGGCAAGTTTATATTATTTTATTACTTTATGGTTAAATTTAAACATAATAAGATGTAGTTTTCATTGAATATTTGTGTTGCATTGTAGGTAAATAATGCAAGCTGTGATTGCAGATCTGCATACATACCTTCCATGTTATTGATGTGTAAAACAGTGCATTGCATAAAGTAATTGAAGTATTTATTTCAAAGAGTGGAAATACATAGCGGACAATTAACATTTTACATAAACGCCCACGTAAACTATTACATATTGCGCGAGAAAGTCATATAAGAGGAAAACATATTTTGTTCCACATGCCATGTATTTTAATGATGATAATATTTGTATACTATATAGCATGGTCTTGCTAACAAAACACCAAAGTCACTTCAAATACAAATAAAGACAAAGATATAGTACACAATTTACAGGTTTGGAATGTCTACTGCGAAAATGTTTGGTAAGGTGCCGGTTCCAAATTAATGTAGTTTGGAGCAGAACTGGCAGTGGGGGTTGTCGGAAGGAAAGATACGATATGTCTTGAGGCGAAGTTTATGTCATTACTACGAGAATTAGACCTTGAATCCGAGCTATATGGACTATGTTCTGAAATCGTCTGCATGGCATACGGAATATTTGTACATTTAGAACGACTACGTATTTTTTTGATGGTTTTCATAAGTCAGCCTGAAATCTAGTTTCTCATCTAAAGAAAAATTTCTTACTAATGGGAGAATTGAAATGAAAAACGCTTCATCCTCATCCGGTTCACGTTTCTCTAGTGACTTCAAGATCTTCCTGTCAATCTCTTCATTTAGCGAGAGTGACGTACGTTTCCGAGGTTGACTAAGCATCCTTGTACTATCTTGTATTGCTGTTTCTTCACCGTCACTCAACTGTGTCGAGGTTTCTGCCTCCTCGTCTCGCAGTGTTTCAGCAGTTGACCTGTAGTTATTTTCGTCATCGATGCTCGACAGGGTATCATCACTTGCAGATATTTTCAAAAGGAATTGGAGAACATCCGCATACAGATACTTTTTCCCTGCAGCTTGGCTACTTGTTCTCTTTAGAGATCTGATGAAAGCATCACATATATTGCACAATTTGTCTTTGATCATGTTACCTGTAAATAAGGGTTACAGCTGTAGTAGGCTATCCAAATACATGCATAATGCTTACATGATTTTTTCACTGTTTATTTTTTGCCATGGATGCATATATTTGCAAATGTTCAGGGTAGCCGAACCAAACATTGCGACTAGAAAAACATTTTGATTGATTAATCATTTAAAGTGCATTACTATACTGTTATCTATAATATTTTCCATTTGTAAATTAGTCGGTACGTGTAATTGTATAAATGCTAATTGTTTTAGTGTACTTCACCTAATTATCAAAGTTAAGAAATATACCTCTTGGCTTCAATGTAATCACCATTGAATAATACATAAAAACAGTCAAATATTACATTATTTGTAAAGTCTATTGACATGTAATGAAACCAAACCATTATAAATATAGTAAGATATTTATTACATTCCAATTGCATGTACACGATAATGTATGCACGAAAATAATTAAAGTTCCTACATTTTCCAGATACCTCGCCAGTGGCAACACATTTGCGACCTGCACTACAGTTATAGGTTGGGTGAAAAAAACAATAGGGAACTGCGTCATTAGAGTCTGCAAAGCATTGTGGGAACTTTTCCACGAAGAACAGCTTCTATTCCTGACTGAAGCTGCATGGCTGGCTATTAGTGAAGGATTTAAGACTCGACCTCACGTTCCGAATTGTATCGGCTCAGTGGACGGCGAGCATGTCCGCGTCCTGAAATTTCCTGGTAGTGGATCAATGAACTACAATTATAAACATTTCTTTATTCCAATGGCAATAGTCGATTCAAACTATCGATTTGTATACATTGATGTAGGTGCCTACGGCAAGGATTGTGACGCTTCAGTATTTCAAAGAACTAATTTCAATGTTAACAGAAGGCCATTTGAATGTACCACCACCAGCTTCTATTCAAGTTGGTAGTAATGTCAAACTGCCTTCTGTTAAGGTAGGGGATCAGGCATTCACTCTGACGTATACATTTCTAAGACCCTATAAGGGCCATTTCCTGAATGATACAAAAAAAATATTCAACTATAGGCTAAGTAGGGCAAGGCGGTCGTTGACTGTGCATTTGGCATTCTCAGCAACAAATTGAGTATATTTCATAGGCCTTTGAATGTTTCTAAACCTTTCGCAATGTCAATAGTAAAGGCATGTATAATTTTACATAACTTGATTAGAGAAATGGATGGAGTGCATAACGACGATATAGTTGAGACAGGTGGTTTTAAGGCTGTGACTCGTTCAGCAGGTGGACCTGGCAGAAATACGCGCTCAGCTGAGGCAATTCGAAATTCATTTGCAGATTACTTTGTGTCTCCAGAGGGGGCATTCCTGTGGTAAAATAATAAAATATAGATATGTTAATGTTCTTACAATACATACACATTTACTTCTGGTTGGTACAGTTACCAACCATGTCAAATTGTGTTGGAATTAATAAATGATGCTTCATACTACCTACCAACTTTCATCTGCTCCTTTTTTTCTATTTGCATAAAGTTTGGTTCTAAGTAGGAATATACTTCTAACCAACACTTGTTCCTCATATCACGATCCTTGAAATCTTCAGTGGTTTTATCCCATAAACACGCCCTGTTTTCCACTGACTCAATTAAAGTCGACACATCATATTTAATCTTGCTGGACATTTTACTGAAATAAAATAGCGCAATGTGGCCAAACTCTACAATTCAACACTACACAGAGCACATTGTTCAGTACAGACGTGTGCGCAGCACTTCTGCGCCTAACTATCGGAGGTTTTATCGAGGGGGCCGCCGACATCACGCCGGCATGTCGGCGGTCGTGCCGATAACTGTATCTTGTCGGTCAGGTGTAAGGCTTGCATACTACATTACATGCATTTGCAGTCCCTCCGATATCGTTGACGGCACCGACGCCGATTTTATCGTTCCGTGTATGCCCGCCCTTAAGTACGAAGTTTCCTACATATGTCCTACTTTATTTTCCATAAGGAAACACCTCCCTGCAGTTGTTCCTGTAGTTCAGGACCACATAGTTTTTTTGTGGCACATAAATTTTCATAAATCTTGCAACCTTTATTTTAGAAGACATACACTCTAGCCCTACGAGTGTAGTCGTCAAATGCTTATGTTGTATACATACCAAACATATTAAACAGACCTTTACATATGTTGGAAAAGGGTGTGCCTGTACTATGCCTTTGCACACGAACACATGATAATTTAAAGTGTAATATTACAAAATCTTTTAAAAATTATGAAAAAGGTAAACATACGTATACAATTTTTAAGTTACTTTTATGTAATTGTAAGTATAGTATTTTTTCCAAAGATTTTTTATAATATTATACTTGAAATTAACAAGTGTTTGTGTGTATTCACAGTATAGAATTGACTTACCCTTTCATTGAAATTTAAAAATAATAATATAACCTTATAACATTTTGATAATACTTTACAGATAGTGTGATATGTGAATATAGATTGAGTGTACAAGGACTGTTGCATCTGATGCTCTTTAAGAAAAAGTTATGACAGGTATATGAAAGGATGTCTCACACATTTTAGCAGAATAAAAATTTATATTTTGAAAAAATTTAATAAACAAAACAAGTCCTACATAAATAAATACAGTCGCACACTATTTTATTTCTCCTTGGAAGAGGAGACACGGTCCCACCTCATCTCTGCAGCACCTAAGACTCTCTCTGAGACTCGCATTTTCTACTGCTAACTGTAACATGTCTTGCTGCATGCTTCCACATATTCTATAATGGCTTCTTGCGCAGCATTGTACTGAGCAAGATCTCCTTCCCGAATCGCGTGGAATTCCTGCAATATTGCATGTCGCAATGCCTCAAGGCGCCCATTCATCATTATGTTAAAAGTGCTTAAGATATTATTATGGAACATCTCAATGAGACGTCCTAAAATTATATCAAAAACTCTTATTTTCAAACTGACCAACAGGAGCCTCTTGAGGCGGGCCAGCAGCAGGATTTGCAGCCTCGTGAGGTGGGCTAGCATGTGGATTTGCATCCTCAACATTTTCGCTGTCATCAGCTATCCTCTGCTCACAGGGGATAGGTGATGACGTAGGCGTAGCATGTTGAGGCTGGTAATTCATCCACAGTACGTGCCGCAGAGGTGGAGTTAGTGACACGTACCCAGCATGTTCGTTGTCGTCCCAACTCTGCGCATACTGGCTTCACGCTAGAGACGCGGCGACGGCAGCTGGAGGAGGTGAGAGGGGTGAGGGTAACGCCTCTTATAAACGCATCCCTTCTTCGTCATGTGCGCACTTGATCGTATCTCCCCATCCCTACACCAACCACTCTTCTAAACGCCTCCATTCGTCTAGTGCGCGTTTTGTCTAACCTCCTCCTCCTCCCGCACAACCTACACCCCAGTAGGTCCCCGAGAGGCAACAGCAAACATTTACCCCCTCCCACCTCATCACCACGATCTCCACCCAGCAGTTGCCGCATTCCGCGTCCAGTTTGGCGTAACAAATCTCAAAGACAGGTTAATATATGACTCCCCTGCCCTTCAGAACCAACCGTGTTTTCCTTTACCTGAGTTCGCTGCGAAAACAGCAGTTTCCCTGTCCAGGTAACAGTGAACATCCCCCTCACCAATCTCCACCACTCACCCTTTCTCCACCTTACAGTCGCCTCACTCTGAAGCGTAGCAAATCACAAAGAAGGGTTAGCATATTGCTCCTCCTCCCGACACCGAGCCGACTACTTTGCCCTGTCCAGGTAATTGTGACATCTGCCCTCCCACCTCTTCCCAACACGTCTGTCTTCTCCCACTTTCCTTTTTCCACCTGACACTGCGGGTCCAGTCAGGCATAACAAATTACAGAGAAGGGTTGATAGAACCGACTGCGGCGTCCTTCGCCTCCCCAACTCCCTTACCAAAGATTGCTGCAAAAAAAAATACGACTTCACTTTAGAAAGCTGGCAGGAATGTAAGATTTTGCCCGTATTTTATTTTTACGGCTGCGAGGCTTCACGACGCATGAACACACACAGGAGGCGAAGGCTTCGTTCGTCTCAAAATTAGAAACAATGTGATATATGGCAAATTTATTATTGAAACATGTTTAAAAATTATTTTGTACATAGTGTTACACATACAAGTATTATTTCTTCTTTAAAATTGTCGATGCATCATGTCAACTAAACCAGTAAAATGAATGTAAGCCGTATCACCTCTCCGTCGCAAAATACATTTAAATTGTATATACATCTATATATTTAGTACGTCGAGTTTCTTCTCCATAAAAATAGCAAAGTATCTGCTGGTCATTTGAATCATTCTAGAAAATATGTGCATGGCTTATAATACCGAATTTTAACAACCTTGAAAAAGTCTTTGTTTCTGGTCTGTTAATAAGACTATGTAAATACATTTTTCAGTCGCAACAAACGTACATAGTCTCAAACAGAAGCCTTTTGGTTTTTCGTCGAGCAATTAATTTCTCGTAATTGTACACTGTACTCAATAGAGTATTATCGTCATGAACATTAGTCGGTTTCATTCCGATTGTATGATGCTTAGAGTTATTGTATTCCTATGACTGAAAATTTATCGTACATGCATTATTTGAGATTTGAAAAAAAATGATTAAAACTTTTTATCGGAAAAAATTTCGTACTTAGCATTGTAATTGTACTAGCAATAAAAATGAAAATGCTTTCATAATCATGAAATATTTGTAAAGTGGAAAATACAACTGATTATTTCTCCAGAGGCCTTAACAACTTGATGTTCTACCAGAAAAATGCAAACGTGAGGTGGGGATATAGAATTGGGGGGATGACTGTGATTCATCACCTACTACTTGATGGAGGATACTATGAAACCCTGTGTAACATCGAGAACTATATCTAGTTTCCTCCATGCCAACGTTGCTGTATTAGTGATCGGTAGAATGAACAGGCTCTTTGAAAAGCTGAATAGTCAGTACAGTACAAGAAACTCGGTGATTTATAAATTGGTAGAAAATAAGTTGCCGCAAATTTCTGGCTAGTCGATAGGCCTTATAGGAAAAGCATAACTTGTGTGATGGACGGACATATGTGGTGCACTTGCCAAAATGCTATGTGCAGTTAATCATTGAGGTAGACATGACAGCTTTCAACATGTCACGAGTGCACATTACCTATGATGGTTTGAAACGAGCAGAGAAAGGAAAAAAATATGCACAAGCTGAACTTTTTACTAAAGAATTTTTTTCTTAGACAACTTTGAATGGACTGATTTTGGACTGTCTTATATGAACGAAGATGGCGAAATTTTCTACTGGAGTTATCAGCAATGGACTTTACTGCACGCTTGAGGTACTGTACCGGACATGTCATGTTCTCCTGAGGTGTGTCATCTATATAAACATGAAACTGCAGTGTAGATTTTGATCAACAATGTTGACGGATGCAATTCAACTGTCGAAGACGAATTTCTATGCCGCAGCAGATGTCGCTGCTACGAAGCCACATGTGACGCCATGCCTCGCATACTGCTTCTAATGGGTCGGATATTCAGAACACGGCGGAACCCTTTCCAGGTAGAAAACTAACGGTGCCACAGTTAGTATATCGTAGTCTATATCTGAGTACACATGAACACGTTTCATCCCGTCAATCATTATGTGAGTGCAGTGCCTGACCTGAGTAAAGTGACTTATTCTTATTGGAGCAAAGGGCTATTAAGAACATACACTGAAGAACGCTATTTACGCATGATGCAACATTATATGACCCCACTCAGCAAATTATCGATTGTTCGTCTTATGGTCAGTGCTACAAACATTATTTGCGAGCAGAATTCAAGTTGCCATGTGCACCAGAATATGTTATTGAATTTGCAAATAATTGTGAAAAAAAAAAACCATATCCACGCTCCAGACTGTGCTACAACATCCAGTTTCTATCTGCAACTTTTATCACCAGATATGTCATCAGTGCAGTTATCTCCGCCGCAGCCTGATACGTTGCTGCTGTTCGACATGCTGCCCGATATGTTGTCAGAGCCGACAGAAGAGGTTCATAGACTAAACACTCGTCCTAAACGTAAGAAGAGTGACGGTGTTGCCGCAGGACCTAACAAGAAAACCATCGCTAAATCGGTGAAGAATAAAGTATGTGCTAGTGCAACGTCGACGTCTCTATACTCTATTGACGAGACCTCGCTCAAATCGAAAGTTGAAACTGTTGTTCAAAATATATTGTTACGCCTAAATTTTTTAGTTCTAGTTAATATATTGACTTTTTAATTAAAAATTTTTTTGTGCTTTTTGTCATGATAAGAACATAGGTCGGAAGTTTGGTTGGAATAGTTGTGAGCGCGGCCGGAACTTAGCTTGTAGTCGTGTGGTTGTTTTGCTGTATGTGACGGAGCGTGTTAATTGTTTTTTTTTTCAGTGGTTTGTTTGGTGAGACAGGCCTGTCTCAGCGTCGGCCGGTGAACGGTCATGGCAATGTCGATGTTGGCTCAGCGAGGGCTTTGTTCCTCTGTTGGCGATATTAACATTGTCGGGGCATGTTTTGGGCTGATGTGTGGCAGAGCGTGCCGTGGGTTTTTTTTCCGTGCTGATGTAGGAGCAAGGCTAGGCATGCGCCAGGTAACGGTAGATGGGAGGAGAGAGAGAAGTAACGATAGGAGAATGGGAGAAAGAATAGAAAGAGAGAGGAAGTGCGCTTAGCGACGGGCTTTGCAGGGCGAGATAAGAGAGAGGAAGGGTCACACGTGAATCACGTGATCAGTGGAAGGCCACACACAGAGAGAGATCTGGGGAGAGGGGAAATGTGTACGAAACGGCGGTCATTGCTGGCGGTTGTAAGCGACGGGATTGGTACGTACACAGCTGAGGGGGACAGCTGCTGCCATCAAGCAACATGGGCTAAGCTAAGTGCCGTTTAGGTTTCCTTATTTTTTTTTTGTAGTTTAAGTAGTGAGTAAGGAATGTAGCGACGGGTTTTTTTCGTGAGAGTCGAGATCCAGTCGGCAGTGTGGTAGAACGAAGGGGCTCGCTCGTGCCTTGGGACGTGGTGAATCCATTGTGCGAGTAACTCTGGAAACGTAGTTACTGGATCGCCATGACGTGGAGTTCAGGGGATACTTTGATTTAATTCTGGTTTTTCTTTTTCACATTTTTAAATTATTTTTAACCATTGTGCAAATGTTGTTGATTGATGGCAGTATAGTATTTTTTATATTTAAAGCTTGTTATCTAGTTTTTTTTTTTACTTTGTACGGGACTAATACTTGCATTTAATGGATAGCGTGCTTGTTTAAGGAAGTTTTATGTTAAGGTTTGAATGGGAATCCAAGTCAGTCAGAGGGTTTTATTTTTTCTCTATTCATGGACTATTTCTGAGGGTGAAGGCAGGGCCTTTTGGTTATGTTTATGGTAGTTTTATTCAGTGGAGCACTAGGCTACCCTTAGCATGGTTGAAATCCCGCGAGACATTTTTGAGAATGTATGAGTTGAGATGTAAGAATTCCTACTGATACTGAATTGGCAATAATTTTAACCTGATTTCATTGTTAGATTATGTCGGAGGAATGAGGTGTTTTAATTGTGAATTAATTTATTTACTCTCCCGAGATTGGTTTGGTATGGAATTTTGATGTTTGTATGCAGACTAATAATGTTGGAAGCTTTCGTTTATTAAACGAGCTGTTTTGAAAAACACCTATGTTTGCCAGTCATTTATTTATTTTCTATTGTCTTAATATCTGTTGAATTTTGGTAGGTGAAGCCTACCCCCCTCCCAAACACTTTAAATTAGGTATTTATGGTTAGAAATAAGTTGTTGAGTAGGTCCAGTGTTAAGGCTACTCTGGGGTTAGCATGTTTTTTTTTTTTTTTTTGTATTTTGACTAGTGGGTGCTTGTTTGACTCACTATCGGCATCATAACCTGCCGCTTCTATTTTGCAACACATTTAAAACACCTTCAGGATTCCTGGGAAACCTGTGTGGTTTACTCTCGTGGGCGATTTTGTGAGGCTCTACCGCAATGATTTTGGTTGTTTTATTTGCTTGTTAGTAAAAGCTACGCGAGTTTAGTCACAAATCCCCCATTTTGTCATTGTTTGTTGTGGTTGGTAGTGACACTGTTTTCTGAGCTACATAATAAATTTTCAGTCAGCTATTAATTTATCTATTTGTATTTTGTTTGTTTAACACTACGAGTGGGTGCTGAGGGCTTTGTTTGGGTTTGTCGATACTTGGTGGATAGTTTCGGACGGCTCTCTAACCCATCCGTAGCAATATAAAAAAAAAATGTTTTCTGACTCGGATAAGAAAAAAAAGTAATAAAAATACTTGTGCAAAGTAAAACTGTTTAAAGCCATTTTCTGTTTAAAAATACTGTGTCCTGAAATATCTAATCACTGATCTTTAAAATCTTATTTGTTTGAAAATTCATGGTAAAAATTTGCTTGTGTCTATTAATGTTGTAACCTTGACTAAAAAATATTTTAATACATTGCTGTTTAAAGCTGACTGAAAATAATATGTTGTGTATATATTCCCGATCCTGTTCTTAGGTTTCTTGTTTGATAAAAATTTGCTTGTCTTGTTTGAAAAGTTTTGCTTGTAAGAAGTTACTTGTCTTGTTTGAAAAGTTTGTGTTTCGTGTATGAAAAATATTATTTGCTTAAAAAAATGAATTTGTAAAAATACTACACTCCGTTTCATTCCTCACACCCAATGCCATTATCGCTATGCATATAGAAGAAAAGAAAGGAGTAGAAAATGAGTACATGTACATTAAATTGCTAACATACACAAGTAGGTTTATGGCAAGAGAAAAAAAAGTTATAGCCTGCAAGTCTAATAATGAAATGCATGTTATTTTCAAATGAAATATAAATCTAGCTACCATGTGTAGGTTAAAAGTTTAATATGCTGTGAAGAAAATGTTTATGTTCATGAAATTGCTAACATGCACAAGTATATTTTTTGTCGAGAGAAAAAAGTTATATCCTGCAAGTTAAAAAAAAAAATGCATGTTATTTTGAAATGAAATATGAATCTAGCTACCTTGCACAAGTTAAAAGTGTAATATGCTGTGAGTGTATTTTGTAGCAAGGCGCAGGGAAACCGCACAGAACTACGAGGTTTTTATTCTCGGCCTGAAATGAAGCCGTCCTCGGTGTACGTGTTGAAAAAATGTTCGAGAGTCTTGTCGTGGGAATAAAAATCCTCCCTCCCGCCTATCGCATTTGTAAGCTTTACGACTAGGATATATTTTACATCTGTGGGCTTCATGTCTGTTTGCATTACGATCACATGAAAATGTTTTGTTACAGTAGCTACATGATGAGGATGTCAATTCTGATGTCTTCGGCTCTGCTGTGGAAGCAGTTTTCACTTCTGTAGGCTCCATTTTGCAACTTGACGATCGAAACTTCCGCAAATAGCGATTCACAGGTAAAGGAACAAGTTCTTTACATGACGCACAATGTCTCTTCATAAGATCTTGTCTTGCTATTGTCATACGGCACTTATCACAACGCAGCTACTTGCGAGACGGTGTATTCACTCATATCCACTTTTCATATCTTTTAGCACTATTTGATGTACTGATTGTATTGTTGCAGAAATCAAAGCTGTGCTTCTTCGTTGTTGGAAAAAATGTCTTTCGAAGCATACACTGAGCAGCGACTGTAGTTCATCTTTCATAGAATTCATTCTTGTTCGAGAACACTGTTGTAAGATGTTTATTCCTTAGTGATCAGTTAACTCCTGAGGGATCAGTAGCTCTATTTATGCTAGTAAAAAATACTTTGTCCTCTTGGTTAGGCATAGCGTGCAAGAAAACACCCAAACAATATTTGTTGGAAGTTGGTATAGACAAAATTTATAACACATATTACTGCTCTCTTTCATCGAAATCAAGTGTCTATTCACACCTCTTTGACGTTTTCTTGTAGAACGAACCCCCACTGTTGTTACTGCAACTGATGATTCGTTGCGTTCAACAGGGCTGTCGTCATCTTCTTCCAAGTTTCTTGCACAAGGCAGTGTACACCTAGCCCTTGCCTTTTTGTTGCTGCATGTCATCACAATTTACTTTAGTCTTGTTGGGTATTAAGTCGTACCTTCTTGTCGTAGACACTTGAAAAATCTCATTACATCCTCTTCGGAGCAGGGTAACTGTTTCTTGCCGCATGTGTAAGACTGCACAGTGCCCATAAGTAGTACAGTCAATGATTTGACAATATGGTTCGTGGCTTAGTGGTTCTGTTACATAAAGCCTGTGATAAGTACCATCGCTTATTTCTGTAAAGCTTCGCAATAGACCACGTGACCATTAACAGTACGATACCCTACTTAAGCCTAGTGTCGCAATGCCATAATGATTCGCTGGATGAAAATGTTCCATGTTGACAGTTCTCAGCAAACTGAATGACGAATGATCAAGGAAACACACTTTATATTGTTGCATATTGTTGCTGGTAAACTACAGAGGGAAACAATATCGTCATCATCTTACCAGCATGTGCTGTGTGTAAATAAAAGACAGTTTGTGCCAAGTCGACAGCTAGGAGTTAGTTCTAAGCACAAGAGCGTCTGTGCCTCCATCGAGATGGCAGAAAAATTGCGATGGTTAGGATGCTCGCCTTCCAGTCAAGTTTTACGAGGTCAGTATCCAGATTTTCGTATGTGGGAATCGTGCTGGACGAAACAATTCCTACGCCATCACCTACGAGGCTTCTAAAATATATATCTGTAGACATTTTGAAATCAATTCAATGTTTTGTATGTGTATTATATCACCTTTCAGATGTTCACTGTGGTAAAAAAATCCAAGGTGTTGGATTAGACCCCTCTTGCTTACAGTATTCTATGTCCCGGATGTCTCTACAAATTCGGACGATTATGTTACATTTAATTTTTAAAAATACAAGATGTTTAGAAATATTTTCTGAAGTCGCAGTCTATGAGGAATGCGTCTTGGATCTGTCTATAAATAAAATCGTACGCATTGGTTTATTTGATATATGTAAGTTATTTACTTACTCGCTTTGTAAACTTTTATGCAACAATTGCTCGCATTTGAGGATTCGTAGAGCTGAAATAGTTACGACTTCTAGGCAGCTGACTACAAGGTGCTTATCATTGTGGATTTTGATGACTGCGTCTACTCCTCAGCCTGAAGCCTGTGTCCAAATAATTCCATTGCCCACTTTGAGGTTTTGTGCGTTCATTTATTTGAATCATATAAAAATGATTCAATTGCCCGCTTTGATGTTTCACGCGTGCATGTATTTTAATCATATGAAAATGTTTCAATTGCCTATTTTGAGGATTCGTGCATACATTTATTTTGAATCATATAAAAAGTATTCAATTGCCCGCTTTGAGGATTCGTAGGATAGACATAGTTAATACTATTTAATATATATATAATCAATAAGACATAGGTATACTAAAATTTAAAAAAAAAAAGCTTAAAAAATAGAAATTGCAAACTAAAAAAAAGTTTTATGTGTATATTTTAGGTTTAGAATAATCCCTATATTGGTAATTCGTCAGAACTTAATATAGGTGTACGTGGATAGAGAAGTGTAAAATATATTTTCAAAATAATATACATATATATGTACTTATATACAAACACATAACATAAGTCTTTAGATTAAGCTCTATCCAGTACACACGTTACTAATTTCATAATTTTGTTACAATCTAAGCCACAAAACTGTTGTGCCTTGTACCTATATATATCTATATATAGTAAATAAATATATGTATTTTAAAATATATATATATATATAAAACATCTATATTTTCATACGGCCTAGAACTGAACTAACTATGTATGCTCATTTTAAGATGAGATAACAAGATAGTGGTTGCTCTGAACCTATGATATACCTCCAATATACATAGCACCACATGGCATCATGATGTTCTTAAACAGTTACATCCATATGTAAACTGCCATTCTTCACACTCTGCAAAATGAATTCTCTGAGGCCATACAGCAATATTCTCCTGTCAGTTTCTCAGATGGAGCCACAACTGTATGCAGCTGACAAATTATTGTCAAGATGAATGTCTTCAGTGCAGCAATGAAATGTGTGCAAGTAGGGTTAACATTAGCACCTACTTGCTGCCTGCGATACCAAAAAAGTTTTCCAAGGAATCTTGATTAAGTTGTCTAAGATTCAAAATTTTTAAAGTCATCTTCAGTCCTCATATGATCCCCGCAGCAACTCAAACGCTCGAAGGATATTTTATCATATCAGGACGTTTAACAAAGCCATTTTTCCTTCAGTTCGAAACCCAAAAATTCGTGTTCTTCAGTAGTTTTCACGTTTTCTGCCAAAACTGAACATGTCCTGACTTGGCTGTTACAGTCCTACTGCCTGGGTGGACACCGAATTTGAAGGTTTCCTATCTGCTGGTTTCGAGGATCCATTTGTAACATTAAACCGTAGATCGAGTCATTTATTACCTCTGCAGAGTCACTTGAGCAAACAGTATCCAATGAATCTTCTCCATTGGTGTACAAATGGTTACTTCGAGGTGAAGCACTTTTCTTCTGAATTGTGCTTCCTACTTCACCTTTATTTTCTTTATACGTTTTGGGATAGTTGTGGATCTCAGATAAATGACGCAGTTGCGAAGCAGATGTTTTTTATCAACGCACCACAGTTATACTGTTTTCCCAAGACGCTTTTATGCCATTTCATTCGAGGAAACTCGATGTCATGAAGTTTTTGCGGAAACACTTGAATAAGTGAGAAATGTAAAAAATTACAAATATTTTGTGTTCTTTCACTAGGAAGAATGGCATATTTTCTAAGATATGCAATACTATGGTAATAATATAAAAATGCCTGCCATTTTGAAAATATGAGCACAGGATATGCGAAATTCACAAAATTCAGGTCAGCGTTGTATGTATTGTATGGGTACCAAATTTGACATAATTCTATTTTATAGTTCCATAGATATCAGGCTTGATCAAATAATGTTAAAATGTCCGCCATTTTGAAAATATGAATATGGCATAAACGAAATAAAAGTCAAGTCAGATTACGAAGTTTGATTAAATTCGGTCTACTGGTTCAAAAGTTTTTAGGAGGGGGAGACACACACAGACATGTAGTCAGAAAGGTAATCTCGGAAGCCTAGTTTTCCTTCGGAAAGTAGGCTAAAATCACAGAAAATCGTATCACAAAAATTAAAAGTTTTTTTTAACACATGTAAGGATTACTTTGGACTAAGAATTGTGCACAATTCGCTAATTTAATTTCTTATATGGCAAAAAAATGGTAATCGACATGTAAAAAATTATTTTGCAATTTCACTGTAAAGTCAAATACAATACATATTTACATCATGTGTATCATACAGCGACAAATATCTCATTGGAAAACAGTAAAATGTAAACCCTATAGATAACCAGTAATTTGTGTATTTTTGATGAAGATTTTATTTTTTGTTATAGTGCAAACGTGAGATATAAAATTAATAGATCAAATATAATTATCAGTCAGCTTGCAAAGTTAATGCAAGATTGTATAACCTTTACAATTTTTGAATGTGCAACCAAGATTTCACTTTTCATGTGACTGGAATAAGCATCCATCCCTAACTTACGAATACAATGTCAGTTACTTAAGTTAGTAATCTCGCAAACTAAATATGAATATGTATGCTCTGTTTATGCACACATTTATGTTACGAAGATTTCGAATTGCTCAAAATTGGTGAATCTGGTATAAGTAGAACAGTTTTTTTTGCAGAGATCGTTCAAAGATCTTATCTGGTATTAGTTTTGCAGATATAAATTATAAATTTTATGGTTTTGAAATATTTGAAATTTATACCATTTACAAGCCTATAATAGCAATAGTAACCATAAGAAACGCCAAAATTTCTACTTAATTAAAATATATCATAGCAAAACACAGGTCCAATATATGTGTTGCACACTGTGATATTTAATCGTTCCCCAGAACTTGTTTGGTTTTCCAGATTTATGTTACTCGCCTGTGTTTCTTTAAGCATACCTGTTTTGCTTATTTTTTAATTTTTTTTCTGAAAGGTCTGAATTAAGGCGTTAATCTTTTCCCTTGTTAATAATTTGGTTATAATTGGCTCAACCTCTCCATCATCTTGCTTACATTCTGAAGACAATTCATCCTGGTTATGTCAACACCCAATGTCGTCTTTAATTATGTATCACATTTCAAACTTGATAGGAGCAAGTTGTATGCAACTTGAATCAAGTAGGTATCTCTGGCCTCGTACTAGTTAGCCAATCCGATGGTGGAAAAAGTGCAGGTTTATCAGAATTCCATTCCCTACATTGATTTTATATATGCTGTGGACACAGATCAACTGCTTTCAGAGCAGCTTTACAGTTTAGACATTTGTCCAACATCATCACCTTGCCAATGTATCCAGCGCTGTCCGTTGGGGTTTGTGATTCATAGTTGTCCAAATCATCATAATCTGGGATAGTTATCGAAGAGTACACTAGAAGGCACTGACTGTACACTTGTGATGTTAACCTGCGGTACCTCTGCCTCAGCAACATTCATATGTAAACAGCCATTCTCCACACTGTACCAAATGAAATCTCTAAGGGTCATACAGCTATATGCTTCTGTCAGCTTCACAGTTGGAGCCACTACTGTGTTCACCTGACAAATTGTCAAGGGGAATGCCTTCAAGGCAGCAATGAAATGTGTGCAAGTAGGGTTAACATTAGCACCTACTTGGTGCTGGACTATATGAAAAAGGTTTTGCGAGGAATTTTGATTAAGTTGTCTTAAGATTAAAAAATTTTGAAATCATGTTCAGTCCTCACATGAACCCACAAACTCGAACGCTGGAAGGGTTTTGACATAATTCTTGTGAGCTTTTAAACGAAGCATTTTTCCTTCCGTTCCAAACCCAAAACGTCTTTTCCTTTATTAAGGTTGGCATTTTCTGCCAAAATGAAACATGTCCTGACCTGGCTGTTACACTCATTCTGCAAGGGTGGACACCTAGATTTGAAATTTTCCTATCTGCTGGTTTCGAGGGTCCATTTGTAGCATCAAACAGTACATGGAGATCATTTATTATAACTTCAGAGTCACCTGCACCAACAATAGCCAATGGATCTTCGGTGTACAAATGGTTACTCCGAAGTGCAACACTTGTATTATGGCTTATGCTGCATTCTGCGCCTTAATTTTCTCAGTTCCTTTGGGATATGAGTGGTTCTCAGATAAATTATGCAGTTTCGAAGCAGATGTGTTTTATCAATGTGCCACAGTTCTTGTACTGTTTTCCCAAGATGCTTGTATGCCATTTCATTCGAGGAAAAACGATGTCATGAAGCTGTTGCGGAAACACTAGAATAAGTGAGAAATGTCAAAAATTATAAGTATTTTATGTTATTTCACTAGGAAAAATGGCTTTTTTTGCCACATTGGGCTGAGCTTCCTCTATCAGTTGACTAAGAGCTCACCAGTCTGTTGGCCCTTGGTCACACATTGTGGCAGCCGTTATTAAACTCGCTTTCTCTAAAGTTTTTATTACCTACACAGTGAGGATTCAGACCTTAGTAGCCTTCGTTGGGCCTTTCACAAAAAATAATGCGACTGGTTACTTGATTCGCCGAGGTAAGCCCTGCACCATGAAATCCAGTGCGTGGTCTGCTGTGTTACTGCCTCCGAAATTCTCGTAACCTTAGATTTTGCCTGGAAACGCATATAAAAGTAGATTCTTAATGAAAGTTTCGTCAAAGATAAGGGTGACTACTTTGTCTATAGGATATAATGAAACAATATGTTCCTTCAGTCGATTAATGAACACGTGAGTAATACCTCGTGCTACTGTAACTTATGTAGCATAGTGAGAAAATAGCAGAGGTGTCTGCAAGCATGTGAGCTTCTCTTGAAAACTGCCAAGGCTATTAGCTTTTCTTCTAGCCCCATCGCTTATCATTACACTTTTTTCTGCTGTTTCACTAAATGATCCAGAGTGGGCTTTACAACTTCCAAGTCTTGGCACTCTGATAAGCCCTTCAACTGATCCACTTCCTGCTGAAGCTCTTGCATCTTTTTCGTAGTTTTCCTCAACTCTCTACACAGCTTTATTTTCACCAGTGCTTTATTTTAACCACTGCCACCCAAATATTTTTTTGAATTTGCATACATCTTGTGGATAACTAGTGATGGCCCAGGAGTATCGGTGACCACATGTTGTCCTGCACATAACAAGCAGCAAAGCTTTTTAGCAAAATGTGATGATAAGCTTCATCTCCTGAAATATCACAATAACAGTCAAGTTAAATAGTTCGAGTATGTACGTACATTTACATGCAACCAACTGCATTAAAATTGAGAGGTTTTCCAGCTGTTAAATGTTTTCGTAGGATTTTTCGTAATATCATGCAGGAATTTTAACCTTTTTCTATTTCATTTAGAAATATTAAAAGGCACTTTTGCACAATCATACTGCTTGTCAGTTATAAAATAATAAAATCTACTTAATACAGAAATGTTTACAAAAAAATCATATTCCAACATTTTATAACATTTTTCAAAATGATTGTTTGTGTTATGCTACTTTACACCTGTATACCTTACATAGTTGCCGTTCATACACGCATGCATTGATGTATTGAAGAGGCAGGTGCCTAGCCGCATGTGCTTCAGAACACAGTCGCTCGCGGCTAGTTTACACGTTAAATGAGTGCATGCATCTTAAATTGATTGGAACAGACATGCGCCAACTTGCTTCTGTGCAAGTGGGTCAGTCCGCACAGATAATCAGGCATTCCTCTTCTTGCAACATTGCATTTGTATGCTTCTGCTTTTAACTACTGTACTTACAAGAGCATAACTTCTCTGGTGTGCAGGGGAAGTATATTTTAAAGTTAATTAAATCATATAAACATTGTACTTTAGCCACACAAAAATAACTAGTTAAAATGTGAAAAAAAAGATCAGTCATTTCTTTGCTGCTAAACATAAATAGTACATTTGTGGAGTATTACGATCGTAAATAATACTAAACATATCTCAATTTGTGTACATAATACATAACAGAGCCTTTCTAAAGAACAGACTTACAATTTGAAATCTCTGAAAAATAATAATTTACATAAATACAACATATATAACTGAAAAATGAAAAAAAAAGTACTTAGGAAGTAAGTGACAAAGTAACATACGAAGTAAAATATAAAAAACACCATTAGTAAATCATCGACAGTATTAGAATTATAACGTTCCTAGCAGTGTAATCTGGATTTTGAAATGGGAAGTATTCCTTAAAACATTTGGTCCAAAAGTACTAATGCAAGCCCTTACTCAGTCGTCCCAACATAATTTATCGTTTTAAAGTCAGAGCATTTTCTTCACTAACTTGGAGACGCTCATCATTGTAGTGAATTTAATAAGTTATTAAAAATAACGGCAGAGAATTTCGAACATTAATTTTATTCTGAGTCGCCATTCATTAGCATAATACTAAATTAGAACTTTAAATTATTTTACTCTTTGATTTAGTATATCACACATTACACGTAATTACAGTGAAATTTAAACCGTAATCGACATATGTTTGTATTTAAAACATGCTAAATATTTCGTTGTGGGGTAATAAAAGTGTCATTACGCAGCACATTTCATTTTAGTCAGTCAATTTGTTTCCACTATATGTATGGCAACGTAACACTGTAACACATAAATTTTAACTTTAACGCTTCTTTTAGCGAATACTATGCGATCTATTTTTTTTCGTACGAGTAAACGGTACTCGGAAGTATCGTCTACAAAACTCACACTATTTCGTAAAAATATAACATTATGATCCTAGACAATTGAACACCCGTAATTTTGAATAGATTTAAAACTATAATATTATAAAATAAAAGTGGTTGTACTTTATAAATCTCATCTCACAGTAAACTTACAGTACTTACACTACTGTGTTTCGTCTAAACTGAGGAAAAGAGTTTGGACGCAGACCAAAGCACGAACTATTGTTGACATCTGCTGGTTGCTGAGAAAACATTAATTCTGTTTATATTTCCAGTTATACTTACGTAAAACCTACCATCGCTTTTTGAGGGGGAAGGACGGTTAAGAGGGATGTGAGATGCGGACCTAGATGGCAGAAACGCCGCCAGTTTGACAGGGAGGCAGTTCAGGAAACGGGATGGGTAGGGAATTAGTGACCACTCGGGGTCCAAGGTCTGTATAATTGTCGCTCCGGCAGGTAGCCTACTTGGTTTAGCAAGCAGTGCTACACTGTATAACTGAATTTCATCATTTTCATGACGTTTACATCAGAATTAAAGTTTGTGCATTACTGTGTGAAGTTTCATTTCCCAGTGAATAATGTTGTCAGTGGTATTATCTAGCATAAAAAATTGTTATTTTACACCTACCCAAAAAGTGAGGGGGGCAAAACACATACTTTGTCCCCCGAAACAAATGAGTGGAGGGCGACCGCCCCTACTGCCCCCGCGGCTTCGGCGCCACTGAATGGAGACAGGTTGTCGGTTATGAGTTAGCAGGTGAATGCCACAAGCGGAACAGTAAAATTTGGTGCCAAAATTGTTATGGCACTCCTACACCTGCCACAACATCAACTATTGACACGGTGACGCCTGATTCAAGGAGGAAGATTTTATGTAGGCTACCCGAATTTCCCCTGCAGGAAAGGAATGTAGCATGCCTGCAAGTTGATTTAAATTATTTAATTGGTTTTGGATAAGACAGACAGATACCGAGAATATTAGTACTTTCGGGCAGCCAATACGCAGAAATAATCACTTGGAGTCATTTTATTTCTTCTATGTGTAATGGGAATGCACCTCAGTTATTAAGTTTTCGTTGGAAATTTAGTTCAGTTAGGTAAAAATGTTTTTCTTTAGTCCAGTTGATACAGATAAGACGCCTCGGCTACCTTCGCATAAGGTA
>PNEQ01092411.1:0-26067 GCA_003012365.1 Medauroidea extradentata
CCCTCCTACTCTTAACTGAGCGAGACGGAAACTGCACGGCCACCAATTTTACATTGTAACAATTAGCGTATAGCCGAGAAGGCTGGCACGTACTAGATTCCTCCCCCTAGCTAACCCCCATTATCGGGAGGTCCCGCCAAGCCAGCTGGCAGGTCGGGGATCACCTTGTGCTGCGAGGAGGGGCAGTACAAAAAAAAAACTGCATTCAGCGACGATCCAGAATTATGCCATAAGCCCGAATTAGCCGATGAGTTCATGCCCCTAGTCCAGTTAATCATTATCTGGACTACGCCGAGCCTCTCTCAAGCAGAAAAAATAGCTCAGACTGTCGCTCTAGACCTCAAGATGGCCAAGAACATTAGCCATGCCATTACAAACAAATAATGCAGCTACACTAGATAACACCGACATACACTTACACACAATCCTATTCTGGATGGAATGTGCGAGGCCTTAGAAACAAAAAATTAGAATTTATGGATTATTTGGCACGAAATCAAGTTAAAATCGCTGCAGTAAATGAAACACATTTCAAAACCACTAATAGATTGCCATCCCAGGCTACGCAACATATAGACGAGACAGACCACAGGGACAAGGGGACGGTGTTGCAATATTTATCCACCTGTCAATAACACACCACGAAATACAACTGCCACATTTTCAAAGATTGGAAGCGGTAGGCATAGAGCTGAAACTAGGTCAACAGAAAATAAAGCTATTGTCTCTATATGCCCCACCTGGGCTCACGTTAATAGCAGCAGATCTAGACATGCTAATTAATAATGTAGGCCAGACTCTGTTAGCTCTAGGAGATATAAATGCGAAGCATCCTAACTGGCACTCGAGAAATAGAACAGCAAATGATGTCCTGCTACAAAGGCACCAAATAAACAGAAATTACCAAGTCACTGCTCCATCAGAGCCGACATATAATCCTACACAGTTAAACCAACAGCCAGATGTTCTTGACATAGTTATAAACAAACAATTCTGCACAAACTTTGAACTTATAGTAAAACAGGAACTTTCTTCCGGTCACTATCCGATACACATAGACTTGCAATCGGCCACAATAGAACAAAAAGCCCCGCGTAAACTTAGAAACTATGCACGAGCCAACTGCCTGAATTTCAAAACCACATAAATGAAAACCTAGAACACACAGACGAGGCAGCCCTTAACACCACACAAGCAATAGATGAGGCTATTACAACCCTAACCACTAGAATACAAACTAGCATGGCCGAGCATATACCAGAGCAGGAAATAAAAACTTAACTAGACACATTTCCACAATACATCAGGGATATTATCACGACAAAATATCACCTAAGGCGCAGATACACACGTCGTAGGGACAGGCAAACTAAAACCCGCATTAATGAACTACAGGCGATAATTACCGACGAAATCGCGCATTGGCGAGCAAGTGTTTGGGACACTAAAATAACTAATTTAAATAATAACACTAATAACTTATGGGGCTTAACCAAGCGCCTATTAAATAAAACAGACATTATTCCTCCCCTAACTACGAACACAGGAATAGCCTACACACCAGAAGACAAAGCCCAAGCCTTCGCCAAAGTGCTCGAAGCGACATTTCAGCCTAATCATGATCCCTGCGATAGAAATTTTAGTGACCAAATTCTCCGCGAATTAAGCACTAAACTTAGGCACCCTTCAGAGCAGGAACCTGAGCGCACACAAGCTCAGGAAGTTAAATTAGCTATTAGAAATATGAAGCCCAAAAAAGCTCCAGGTGCAGATGGCATCCAAGCCATAGTTCTCCACAGACTTCCCGACCCCGCCCTAGAATACATTGCAGTATGCATAAATGCTATACTCAAACTAGAATATTTCCCCACCACCTGGAAAGCAGCGAACATGATTGTCTTCCATAAACCAGGAAAGGACAAAAAAAACTGCCAGAAAATTATAGGCCACTTAGTCTCCTAAATACACTGTCGAAAGTAATGGAACATATTCTCCTTCGGAGAATAAATACACATCTCTCGCAACACAACATACTGCAAGAAGAGCAGTTTGGCTTCAGGAAAAAACACTCTACAACCCATCAGCTTGTCAGAGTAACCGAATACATAACACATGCCTTTAATTTCAAAGACTATGTAGTGACAGTATTGTTAGACATAGAAAAGGCCTTCGACAGAGTCTTTCACACAGGGTTACTACACAAACTTTATGAAATAAATTTGCCAAACTGCTATATTAAACTTATTAAGAGATACTTAGATCACAGAACCTTAACAGTAACATGTGAAGGAGCGACTTCACAACCAAAAACAATCTATGCTGGCGTCCCACAAGGCAGCATTCTAGGCCCCATACTATTTAATATCTATATTAACGACTTATCTAAACCAGACCATAGACTAGTACAGTTCGGCTGCTACGCCGATGATATCGTAATATTCAGCCGGTCTCATAGCTTTAAACTAGCAACACAGAGACTCCAAAATGTACTAAATGCCTACCAGGCCTTTTACACAAAATGGAGGATAAAAATTAACCTAGGAAAAAGTGCAGCCATTGAATTCACTCGCAGAAAATTACCCCAACCAGCTGAGCGCCCCGAACTAACCCTCTTCAATCAACAAATTCCTCACAAAGATGTAGTAAAGTATCTAGGCGTCCTAATGGACAGAAAGCTCACCTGGAAAGCGCATATTGACGCCAAATGCGCCAGTGCCCATGCCAGATTGTACGCCCTATATCCTATATTGAACCCACGGAGTGCTCTCACCTGAAATACGGCCGTATTGCTGTACACGATGCTAATACGGCCGATAATGACAAATGCTGCGCCCGCATGGGCTTATGCAGCTAAAACACACACCAGGCGCCTCCAAATTATTCAAAACATATGTCTTAGGATAGCAGCCGATGCGCCTAGGTACTGCCCTACAGTAGATCTACATAGAGAACTAAAAATTGAAAAATTAGAAGAGCACTTCAGAAAACAAACACAGCAGTTCCATACAGGCTGTGCAAACAGCAATAATACAAATATATCTAGCCTAGCCGACTATGACATTGATGAAACACAAAAATATAAGCGGCCAAAGAGCATACTTGCTTATAGGCCACCATAGGCGCTCTAAACACCACACAGCCCTCGTTATAATTCCCAAAATAAACACGAAACAATATAATTAGCACGACATGCTAAACATTACACCTGCTTTGCTCCTAACCCTACTGGAGTAATAGCACTACACAGGTGGCAATCTGGTTGCCGATGCGAGGCCGTAATTACACTCAGTTGCCACCTATACATATCCATATATACATACATATACATGAACACATACAAAAATATTCGTATGCATGCATAACACCACAAAAACATCTGACCAGCTGCATCGCGACACTAACTTCATTCCATCTCATGGTACCTAAATAACCTTTACCTTTCTCCTTCCTATATTATTACCTAAATTTTTCTTTCTGGATACTAACCTTTTTTTTCTGTGTTCCAGAAAGATAGATGACTGGCATCTGCGGGTGGAAGGCTCAGTTCTGCCTTCCGCCACCAGGGCCGTGCTACTGTGGTGCGACCCTGGTTACATTCCAGCAGCGGCTCGACCCATCTCATTATCACCACTCATTAATCACACAAAGCCTATCTTAGCGAACTAACATACCTCCAGCCCTGAATCCAGTAATGGTATTTAATGGTTTTTACCTCTGCGACTGTCGCACAGATTTCCCAGCACCCTCCTCGCTTTGTGCTGGTTTGCTGTGCCCTACATTCTAGATTCTTCTTCTTTCGGGGTGTGTCCATGACAACAATTGCTGCCATGGCACCAGACTACCCTGCTCAGCCGCGATGCATGCGTCACTTTATAACAATTAAACACGACCTAAGGCGTATAGGGCTTGCCCTGAGACGCATCCTATTCTCCACTCGGCCTAGCTACTAACATGCATGCCAGAGGGCACACAGAACTGTGAAGGTGCTCACGCTGGCGTGGCGGGATTTGAGGGCTCGCCAGAATGGAAAAAAAACAAGTTCTTCAGTCGTCAGGGACTCGACCTAACCGCTGAGCCAAAGCCCATGTGACTAGTTGTTAACCCACAGACGTGGCTATGTAACTGAGTTTAACTTTGTAGTGCGGATATACTCAGTCTTTTAGAAGTTACATTAACGATTTCAAGTTTCTCAGGACATTAACGATTTCAAGTTTCTCAGGATCAAGGAGTTGATCACCATAAAGTTTTACCAGTACGAACTTTGTCAGTTATTTGAGATGGCCCGCAGCGCCATAGTTGAGTCGCTAGCAGTACAAGAGTCGGAAGTTATGTAGATGTTATAGCTCTCCTCGGGGTCAAAGAGTTGATTGCCAAATACTCACTGCCACTAGCAAGGTCTCCATTCTCATTCTAATTCCAGTATGTCTCGGCCCGAAGTGCCATGTTTTGTATCTCATGTTGAAACGGCCTGAAGCGCCTAGTATAGTATTGAAGAGTATGTCTTGTAGTATCTCAAGTTGAAATTGCCCGAAGCGCCATGTCTAGTTCCTATGTCTCATTGTAGCTTAAGCCTTTGTATCACATGTTGCAAACTTTATTGTATCTTGTGTCGAACCATTGATGAACTTTGTATAAAATTGGGACAGACCCAAACCTTAATCATCAATCCTGTGTATTATGTCCATACAGATGTATAACTTGTATCAAGTGTCGTGTTCTGTTGTCAATATACACATTTTTGAAACCTAATTTACATGGTCTTCTCCTTTAATGAAACCTACTTGCACACCTGTGATAGTCAATCTAAGGCGAGTGACCTGTGCCTTTCCCCCTTTATTTATGTAAAGATTCACCTTCTCTGTGCTATCATTACTAGGGCTTTTCCTGTTGGCTTACTTGGTAGTCACTCACTGGGTCAAGATTAGCTCTAACTCGAGAAGGATTACCCAAATACTCATGCTCTATATCTTATTATCATTCTTGAGACTTATATTGCTCTGAAGCAATTACACAGCCAGTATAAACCCAATAGCTGCAGAGAATGGCGTCATATCTCCTGACAAATCCAAATCCAATCTATATTGGGTATATAACGGATGCTACTACATAAATAAATAAACATCTACAGACGATTTGCTCCTACTTGCCCTCGCAACTCTTCCTCGCGAGGAGGAGCTAAAAGGGCATGCTCTTTTTGACCTGGGAGCATCTTGACCTGACGAGTAAAACACCCTGTGGCATCTTGTTTCCAGTGAGTAAAACACGTAGGAGTGCCCCATGAGCTGCAAGAGCACAAAGAGTCGCCAGGTCAAGGCCGAGTAAAACAAACCTCCTATTAACAGTATTTGGGTAAACCTAAATGTTCGCTCTTCTCCCTCATAATCCCTTTCTGTGAAATGAAGTGAACAAACACAACAGTTAACCGAAGAAAAATTCCTCCATCTCTTCTCCAGACCTCCCTGTTTGGCACGCCAATCGAGTACCAACCCTAGGTTAAATATCTTGGAGTCATACTAGACTCCAATCTAACATGGAAGGCTCATACTCATGCTAAGCTATGGCAGGCAAATGCCCGCCTAGCCCAGCTATACCCTCTCCTCAATAACAGCCACAATCTAAGCACTAAATCTGGGATCAGATTGTACTCAGCCCTAGTTAGACCTATATTGACATATGCAGACCCAGTCTGGGGATATACTGCAAAGTGTCATATGCACCCACTAATAGTGCTCCAAAACAAAGCCCTCAGAAGGGCCGCAGGAGTACCAAGATATACGCCCAATGTAGTCCTCTACAAGGAGCTGAAATATCCCCGGCTCACAGACCATATCCAGCACTTGACTCGCAACTTCTACAAAGCTGCGGCCAGGTCCACTAATCCCCTAGTGCTCGCACTAAGTAACTATAACCCAGCTGTGCGCATGACGCACAAATGTCGAAACACATCTTGTGCGAAAAACCACCGTAAGCTCCTCAAAAGAAGATCACCAGGGTGGAGAAGAAGCCGACTCCAAGAATTCGAACCAACCTGGGAATCAAGAAAAATTCGCCAACTTGCCCAAGTGAGAACTGCAAATGGCTTAAATATGCTAATGCATCGCGGTATCAGCCATGGCATTTCGCAGAGAGCATATGGTCCAGCGAGTGCTCTCGTACTGCTCAACCGAGCCAATATCTGCTCCTCAGGTCGAGCGTTGTCATGATCTTTGCGGTGCCCAGGGTTGCTAGGGCATCTCTGATGTTTATGTACGGTGGTGCTGCAGATTCAGTAACATGATTGAGAGCTCGGAAATCCACACAGAAACGCCACGTCCCGTCTTTCTTCGGCGCTAGCGTTATTGCAGCGTTGTAGCGGCTCTCCGATGGTTCAATGACGCCGTTGTGTAGCATCTTTCACCTGCTCTTTGATGATCTTTGCTTGATGAGGAAGATAACTGCGGGGTGGTTCATAAATGATTTTGTCTTGTACCAACTTAATGGCATGTTCGGCGACTGTGGTACGTCGTAGCATGTCATTAACTGCGAACACATCCCGTAGCTCGTCCAGCATGCGCTCGAAGGCCTCGACGAATTCTGGCGGCATCTCGTTGTCGAACTCTGCCAATGGTATGGATGGTATGGCGTCGCTCAGACATGGGTGTAGTGCATACGCAGTTCGACGCTCCGTGAGACCAAAGTGAATTCGTTGTGCCGCTGGTTCCACTATGGTGTTCTGCCGGGTGAGCCATGGAATTCCTAGACTCACCGGTTCACGAAGGTCACTTGACACAATCGCTGACATAACAGTTTCTAAGTCCCGAATTCCGACAGTGATGTTGGCTACACCAGCAGGTTGGCACTCCTGATTTACTGTAGCTAATTGAATTATCTGCTCACATGGGTGAATAACACTATTTTTCAGAAAACGTGGATTGCAAAAATTATGACTGACTGCTGTATCAATTAAAGCTAAACATGGCACATTGTTTACATGAACAGATATCCTAATACACTGATTCTGAGAGCTACTGATCTGCTGAAGTAGAGTTTGTTGTGGTGTCAAGTTGGGAATGTTCACAGTCACTGAGGGAACAGGAACATCCGGCTTCTGTTCCCTAGCTACTCATTTACGCCCGTGTATCCTTGAGCACGGTGTCGCGGATGTCCGATGTTCGACGAGGACAATCCTTATTCCAGTGAAACTCGTCAGGACAGTTCCAGCATGGCTTGCGCGGTGGCTGGCTGTAGTCTGGCTTCGTGCGTGTGGCACGTCGTGGTGTCTCACTGGGTCCTGAAATAAATCGACTTGTCATTTCCTGTGTTGTTTTACTCTGAGCAGGTGACTGTCCCTTAGTAGAATTTGTGTTTCCGTGGTCGCGGAAGCACGGCGTGGCTGGCGGTGTACTGCGTGTCGTGGGCGGCGAGTTGCGTTCCTGTATTGCCGCTGCCTTCAAGAACCCATCTAACCCACTGTTAACTAGCGGGAATAGGGCCTGACGGAACTGGGGTAGTGAAGTCTCGGCAGCCACTAGCAGTACCTCGTCCTCCGACAGGTGAGGTTGATGTCTCTGCACCAGGTGTACCTTTCTGGAGAGAAAGACGGTGAGCGACTCCCCTTCACGCTGCTCCTCGACCATGAGCCGACTCTGGACCTGCAGCGAGTGGTAGGCATCACTGAACCTCCTGTGAAAAGCGGTGTCAAATTCCGCCCACATCATTACATACCGCTTCACAAACCTCCACCATGAGCTCGCCTGTCCCTGAAGTTGTTGTCCGATGCACTGTGGCCATTCAGCTGGGTCAATACTGTATCGCTGGAGCCGGGATGTAATCTCATCAATGAACTCCCTCGGGTCCTCATGGTTGAGTCCTGCAAAAGTTGGGAGAACTTGGAATTTCGTTGGGGTCTTCTGAACAACCAGGTATGGCGGCAACGTCTGCGAGGGCATCTGGTAAGACGTGACAGGTGGTGTCGTGAATACCTGCGTGTTTTGAGGAGGTTGGACCACATTGATGGTGGTCATCGTGTAAGGTGTGGCTGGTTGGACACACCTGGTGAGTTGTGACTCTTGAAGGTGCTGTGGTACATGCGCAATGGGCAGCTTCCTATTCACCACCTGCCTTGCGGGATCGCAGGTCCAGCACAAGTAGTGTTGCCCCCGGATGGTCTGATGCAGTGGCAGAGGCAAGCAATCTGAGTGAGCCGTAATCTGGCACGATCGACATGTGACCACCTCACCAAAAGTGAGACACAACGGTTGTTGACATATCTCTGGCAATGCTAGTCTGACAGGCACTGTTGTCTCCCGAGCAAATTTAGGTTTCACCGTAGCTTGTGGTGTGCATTGGTGACACCCATTCTGACCAGCGTGAACTTCTATAAGCTCTTTTGGCGACAAGCAGTGGTCGTGGTAAACACTAGCACAAAGTTTACACATGATATTGGGGGGGTCCATTGTTAAAGCACAATAAACTGTCACATTTAGGTGTTACAGTGTTACCAAAGTCTAGCATGGCATGTCTGGGCAACGTCGCATTGCACACCGCGTGCACTTCCGCACTCAAGTTGTCGAACGCGACTTGCGCGGGCGCGGCACGGTAGTCGCGGCTAGTCTGGAACTGTTAGGGAACATGCCATTTATACTCTGTTTTATTGCACTGATGGGGTACTGAATTTTTCTCTGAACACATCTGTCCACACGCACCGCACATGTGACCCAGGAAGTCCATACAATGTCGCGCGCTCATGTTGACAGTCTTTATCAGCTGCGCCGCGTGAAAAGTAGGTCCCGGCACAACGCGGCAACTGCCGGGCGAGGGGGGAGGAGGGAGCGGGCGGCCGGCGGCCGCTCGCTTTCCCACACGGCGCACGCAGAGGGGAGATAGGCAGGGGCAGACTCCGCTCGGAGGGGAAGTACCAGCGCCGTCTGGCCGCTGCATGGCTTCTCGGCGCGCAAGCTGGCTGACTCAACTGCGTAGTACAGCACTGTGGCGAATACTCTTGGTGTTCTTCCTTTCACACTGCTGGGATGCCGTGGACGACGTTTTATCTTGATGAAACTGACGTTGGCGGCCAGCCCACACGCCCCACGTGTCGTGCGACAAATTGACACGGCGGAAAACGTGGGAAGGTGGGAATGATGTTTGGGCGCAGGCTAGGTCAGTGGCGTTGTTAGAAACGTAGTAAAAGGGAACAAACTGTATCTTACTTGGCATGAGATCTTATCTGTCTGGGGTCGTGTGGCCGACGGCCCATGTGACAGTGTGCTGGCGTAGCTCTGTTCTCTGGAGTGATGATCCGTGGTCGTGATGATGATGCTGGAATCTTGATTAGATGATTGATGTAGTCCGGAGCTGGAACTGACTAGGTAACACACTCGCACCGAAATGATAACACTTGAGTTGACCTGAATCTAATACCGATTTATTTTGACTATTAAAAGCGGATCGGGATGCTTACGAAAACCGTCGGCCTGGCCATTTTACTCCTCGGCCAGTGGGTGACGCAGCTAAATAAAAATAACAGCTCGCTGGCCGTAACAATTATTAAGTAAAGCCCCTCAGGCGAAAAGTCGAGAGGGGTGGGGTAGGCTCCGGGTCCAAAGCAATAGAAACGTTCCGATACTTAAATAACTATTGATAAGCTAATGACTGGTGATAAAAAGTTGATGGGACCCGGAGTGTCGCGTCCGGACGTCCGTACCCCGTCGCGCCTCGATGTCGACTGCCGACCTTCACTTCCGCTTACACTGGTATCCACACGGACTCCGTGCAACCGGAAGTGAATAACATGTATCCCTTTAGTACTCAAACAATCTAGAACAATTTCAAAGATGAATATACAATAGTTACAGTATGAAATACTGAATACCAGTCTTAGATTATGAATGAATAGAAGTGCGTCTCTGTTCATGTTGTGTGCACGCCTGATAGGTTGCAGCTTAGTGTGATGCATCAACAAATAATAAAGGAAAATACACAATGAAATAATCCTGTCCCAAAACGAAAATACAGGAACACAAAATAAAACAATACGACACTGCCACTCTCCCTTCAAGGTCATTACACATAAAAACACTTTGTGCACTGTTGGGTTGGCCGCTATCCCTTTGATGCATCGCCGGCGCATCGCAGTAGGGCAGTAGGATGCATGGACACGGTGGACAGACGGGCTGCACGTGTGCGTGCTTGGCACGCGTCAATTTACATTACACCCTCCCACCTTGAGTAACTTCACTAAATTGTGACATTGTGTTTGATGTAACGCTAGTTTTTTGATAAAAAAAATTACCCTGACATTTTCATTACACTGTATGTAGGTACAGTAAGTTAGGTTTTGTGGTGTAACAGATATTGTATAATGTAGACAGTATGCTTCCTTAGATTGGATAAAATTATCTGAAGTCATACGAAACAGAATAGAATATAGGCCTTCTCTGTATCACGTACGAATGCATTTTTGTGACATCTTTGTAAGCTGGCGTGACTACAGTTTTCACCGTGGTAAAATAAAGTATGTCCTTATACCAGGCTCATTAACCGCTGGGATAGTCTTATTTAAATATATATGGCAAACAAAGCATGATCTTTCCACAGAAAATGTTTACACATTGTTATCTTCAGAACTGTCAAACAAGTTCACTCGTTCTTGATGATAGGCCTAAGTTTGTCTGTCTACACTGATTATATCTTCTATAAAATTTACTTCGCCTACTGATATAATTTCTGTTATACATTTCACAAGATGGTTTTTGTAATGAAGTAGTTTTCAATGACGTTTACTGTTGCCGAGGTTTGAGTTGTACGCCCATACTCCTACGATAACTGCTCCGAGTAGAGGCTTTGTGAATACAGTATATACTCTCCGTCTTTTGATCAAGAATACGATTCAAATGTTTTAGTCAAAGAGATAATATCTACTATCAGAATCTGAATTCTTTCCCCTTTTGTCTGCTTCAAATAGACTAATAGTCGACACCTTAGACAACACAATCTCCAGTTATTGCCATTACGTGTTTTAAAATTGTGTTAAGTCTATTTTAAAAGAGATAAAAACATTTTATCTTCAGTCTGATGGGCGTGTAACACGTTTTATTAAATATTTGCATTAATGACACCGCCTACCACTCGCTTCAAATATGTCATTGTGTGTTTGTAAAAAGGCTTTTTCTACGGAAATATTACAAGTGTGCCCATTGTGCCAACGTACGAAAATATTAACACATTTCAGACAAGTTCGGAACCTCATTTTTAAGACACTATGCTAACTGAAAATGCTGTTTCTATACTCTATCCATTCCAAGATTGCAGCTTGTGTTACTCCGCCTGTTCCCGCGCTTGAACGACATTGGCTGTGCAACAAACCGCCGCACCACCTCCACGTGTCACGCGAGCTGTCGACTGGCGACAAGTGGAGAAACGGAATCGCACCTCGCTGTGGAGGAAATGGAATCACGATGGACGTGGCGTTGTCGCGTAAGTCGTAGTTAATCCATTCCATGCACGTATAGTATTTCATGAGCACAGAGTGATATTATATTACAGAGTATTAAAAAACACAACTAAACGATAAAATTACCTATCCCGAACAAAAACACAGAAATTTAGCGTAGGACCTATTTCCTGTCGTAACAACACTGTTAACCAACCAGTCAACCAATGGTCGAGAGCTCACCTGTGACAGACTGTCATACTTCAAAATGTACTAACAGGATGTATGTGAAACTCAGATTGCGATGTCAAATGAACTTTTATACAGACTTTACACCAATAATATTATATGGTCACGCCTCTCGCCTACTGGGCATGCGTTTGTGTGAGTGAGGTACGGCGTCAAGGGCGATGTTGACCGGCTTATCTGGTGCGGTATCGCCTCTACTGCAAGACAACTGGAACGGCGTGCAGTGGTATCGTAGAACACTTGCCTGACTGACACTTTCACTGGTCACTCCATCTTTTGATTGGTGGAAAGTTATAAGCAAAGTTCATTGTATGTTTCTAGAGTCGTTTCATACGAATGCCGTGAATAGTTTTTCAGATATAACAGGTTGAAAAAGCTGTTCTTAGCAATTTTGAGGGACTCGAAAATGATTTTTATAATCGAAGTGATGCTTTGAAACGACTGTAGTCATATTTTGAAATATATTTTCTTTTCTTACATTGACACAATGGGCCTATGTGGAATAGGCCCGTAAAAAAACGTATTGACGAACACACAGCAATACATTTTAAGAGCGTGGTAGGCCAGGCCCTTAAGGATGTTCATGTGCGATAAAATTATTATTTTATATTTGTATGAAATATTGTTAGTTTTGTAGACGATACTTGTCAGTACATTTTACTCTTACAAAACAATTTTAGCTCTCATAGTTTTCTCATAACGTGGTGTCAAAGTTAAACTTTTGCTTGTTACACTGCCATGCAAATGGTGAAAACCAACTAACCTACTTAAACAAAATGATTCACTGTGAACTTACATCCCATGAGCTATGCAATAAAACATAAAACACAATGTAATATTTTGAATTTTAAAAAAAATTGCAAGTACAGAAAAAAGTTGCAAATTCTGCAACTTTTTAAAAATACAAAAACAATATGCTGGATTTTTTCAAATGTTTTATTATATAGCCCATAGTATACTATTTCACTGTGAATTATTTCACGTTCGTCAGTCAGTTGGTTTTCACTATTTGCATGGCAACAGAATATGCACTTTTGGACTTTTGACGCACCGTTTTGAGAAAACTATGCCAGATAAAATGGTTTCGTAAGCGGAAACTGAACTCACAAGTATCGTCTACAAAACTAACACTATTTCATACAAATATAAAATCATGACTTTAGCGCACATGAACACCCTTAATGTCCCATAAAATAAAACGATTCGGCGGGAACCCAGAGGCAGATTTATAGTTATGTTGATGGGGGGCTACACCAAAATTGCTGCCCCCTTTTTTATTATCAACATTAAAAAAACTTGACACCACTAAATTCCAGCCACCATTACATCGAATCCCTGCCAACTGCCACTGCCAGTAGGTATAACATTTAGAATGAACACGAGTTCATAATATAATAGGCATAAAAAACTTTAGAGGATAGTGCCCTTATTTTAAGACTTTTTAAATTTTATAAGCAGTAGCAGAGCAATGTTTAAAATATTTTTTAGCTCAAGTGAGCTGACCGTCATCTGTATTAATTCTTATGAGCCTGAAAGCAGTAAATAGTTTATCTCCAACTACAACTTCGCAGAACAAACGTTAAAAATATATAAACAAATACATATAATATTAAAATAATTCTTAAGAATTTTTATATCTTATTCAGCTTTCTATTTAAATAATTGACATACTTCTTTTCGTAATTAAGAAATTTGCACAAACAAATATTTTAACACAACTTCCCCCATAAGGCAGAACACACTAATAATGTAAAGCTAAAGGTGCATTGCCATAATCAGTACAGTATATACACAGTTATAAACACTATTTAAATTGACAAAACAAACATTGAAATTATATTTACTAAAATAACAATATGTAATTAAATGTTTGAAAAGTTTATTACAATTTTTTTATCTTTAAGTTCTCTGGCCACCAAAAATGTTCAGTTTCATGAAAATTTAACCAAATTTCAGGTTAGTTTCCTTATCACACACTGCCAAATGAACTGGCTTGATTAAATTTCAGAATTTTTTATCATGGATACTTAAACACATATGAACATTTATATAACACACTGAAAAATAACACGATACATCTCTGGATTATTTTACAAGATCTTTCTTCGTGACTGTCCATGAGCAAACGAGTCTATCAAATCATCGTAGTTGACTCGCTTTGTTATGTCCGATTCAATTGCTAGGACTGCAAACCAGTTCAAACGACCATGGGAAGTTGTAGACCGCAGATAGTTTTTTATTCTTCGCATCACTGAAAAGGATCTTTCTGCCGAGCAGTTTGAGCCGGTGTTGTCAAAAATATTCTCAAAGCTATGTTGATGTACGGAGAACAACTCTAGTAGACAGTTATCATAAATAAATTTACAAAGTGTGAAAATTGTGTGTGGAGGTTCATCTATGCCCTTGACAAAGCAAAAAAATGGATACATTCACCGAGAAAAGCTTCAGCCTCTGGCATGTTCATTTTGTACACACTGCTTAACGTTGATACGTGTTCTGCATTAACTGCACGATCCAAGTCAACTCCTGTAGTGAAGAATCATATCTTGTGTTTAAGTCATCGTACACCTTCTTTCGTCGTGTGAGTTAGGCAATCAAACTGTCGACTATGACCAAATATGTGTTCGTTTTGAAGTTATTTCGGCCACTGAAGTCAGTTTCGTGTTCACGGGTTTCCCCTGCTTGAAGTTTCCTTTTCTTATGTCGTTTGTTCGAATCTTCATATTCCATGATATCAGACTTGACAAGAGCTCCATTTTCATAAAATCAAATTCTTCCCTAACACTTCTTATATATTCAGTTAGCGAGTTGTACACTTTAGCGGCAACAGAAAGGTCAATGTCTGTTTTCTGAAGCATCTTACTAGTAACGTTGAACCTTTCCAATAAATCACCCCACTAAGAAAGAATTGCAGTTTCCAAACGTTTTACTTGTCTCAGATACCCAGAGGCTTCACTTCGAGTGCAAAATTTTTCTGTTTCGTCATTCGCAATGACTATAAGTGCTTCTGTAACTTCGTTCCAATCATGGTTGTGACTTTTACAAGCATCAAAACGGGCTGACCAACGAGTTTTTCATAAACTTTTTAAACTCACATTTTCATTCTTTGTCAAACAGACTTCGAGTACTTCCCACCTCTTAGTAGAACTTGAGAAAAAAACGTACAGATTGGAGAAGCATGAAAAAATCATTACTTTCTTTGCAGGAACTAGCTGTGTGCTCCCCGACCAAATTTAATGAATGAGCTGCGCAAGGTGTGTACACAGCTGTAGGACTCACTTGGCGTATTCTCATCTGTAAACCAGTGTACTGGCTGGACACATTCGAAGCATTATCATAAGATTGGCCTCTGAAGTTCTTTATGTCTATATCATAATGTGAAAGCAAGGCGATAATGGCATTGAAAAGTGATTCTGATTTGTGACTAACACGTGGAAGAAAACATAGAAATCTTTCTACAGGATCTCCATTTTCTAAAACATATTGAATTATTACTGCCAACTGGTCAACATGAGATACATCAGGGCTGGAATCTATGATAATGGAAAAGTATTCAGCCACCCTAACTTGTTCTACTATTTCTTTCGGTACTTTTTCTGCCATAAGTTTGATAAACTGTTCGTAGGTAGTTGAAGACAAATATGAAGTATGGCCTTGTCCAGGATTACCATACCTAGCAATATGCTCAGACAAAAATGGGTCAAACTCAGAAATTAATTCAAGGCACATGACAAAATTCCCACTGTTGCATGATGATCCGAATCTCTCTACGTGCCCCCGAAAAGGTAAACCAGCAGCTGCCAGCGATCGGGTTACTGCGACGACTCGTCTCAAACATTATGCCAATACCTTTTCTCAACTTCAATTTGAGTTAGTAGCTTCGCGTCAATTTTTCCTGATGCAGATGATCTGCTTTTCATAACTAAAACGCATGACTTATGTTCATGTGAATTTTCATGTTTCCTCAAACTTTCGTTGCCGTGTTTCCAGTCATGAAATCCTTCTCTCGCCAATGCTGTTTTCCCACCAAATAACTGACAAGGAACACAGAAAAGTTTACCAGTACTCTCCGAATACATTAAATAGGACCGTTTTATTTTCTGGCCACTAACCAGCTCAGTTTCAAACAATGTTTTAGATAGATATCGGTACTGCCCGCCAATAAATCTTTTTGAGCAACTTAAATCAATTTCGTCAATATCTTGATTAATTCCCTTCTTTAAAATGTACTCGCGAGTAGCATTATCTACATTCCATAAAGCTGGATCATCTATAATATTTTCAACATTATCTTCAATATGAATATTTTCGAGCGAGGACGAAGTACTTGGCTTTTCGCATGAAAGCTGTGGAAAAATAGGAGCACCAGAGTTCAACTGTACATCTAAACACCCTGGAAGCTGAACGAGGTCGGTTTTTGGACAAACATCTTCGCATTGAATGTTGTCATCTGCAGAAGAAGATGAGGTTGATGATTCACATTGAACTACTTGTACAGTCTCCATTTTTTTAAAGAAACTGTAGATTTTAGGAGTCTTTTCTAGTACTTCAAGTTGTTTTTCAGCTTTATCTAAAGCTTCTTTTCTGTAAGCAGCGCCACTTAACCGTTTTCGTCCGTCACTCATGTTTGTGTTACTCGTCTGAAAAGAAATATGGATGATATTTTACATGATGTTTCATTTTACGTAACTTGAAATAAAACGACCAAGGTTCACAAGGCTAGAACAAAGAGCACCCTGAAAACAGCATGAGACAATTGTGTGATATATAAAGGGCTTATATCACTGGTATCTTATGCCATTTTACCTAGTAATTTTCACAAGGAAACTTCAGAAACAGTTAAGATACTGTGTAGTAAAACATTATAAAAGTCATACGTGACTGCAAAGTAACCTAGCCCTTCATATGGCATACATAATAGTTATGTCATAATGACAGCAAAACGTTCGGGGCCACTTGTATAGTTATATGGCCTGATGTAAAAAAACGTAAGGGTAGGTCCTACTCCTAGGGCTATGTAAACTAAAACTTATATCTTTCGTTTGACAGCATGTTGTCAGACCACTTGACTCCCACCTATGCAATGCAATACGGGTTCGATTTCGGGGTAGGTAGGCCCAGATTGATTTTTCGCATGTGGGAAACTTGGTGGACGTTGCCGTTGGCTGGCGATTTCTCGGAGAACTCCCAATTCCCAAATAAGATGTAAACATCAGACTCGGTTACCGAGGACTTTGGACATTTGGCATACTTCTCCAACTCAGTATGTTATCGTTTTAAGATGAGATCTCACTCGCTATAAGCATAATGTGATTATTTTTAATTCAAAGGAGAGTGTGAAATTTACTTTTATAAGCATGAATTATGTTTGCCTTGCGCTACAATTAATGCAATTTAATTGAAGTAATAAAGTAGAGGCCGAATAATTAAAAATATGATTTTCATGCCCCTAAAAATTGCTAAAAACTGCTTTTTCAGACAACTGTATCTAGAAAACTAAGTTACTTAACAGATTCCAAAAACGCCAGTGTGATTTTGAACCATGTTTTGGAGAAATATAATGACAGCCACTGCTTTTAAAGAGACATAGGATATTGATAGTAGTAAATCTCTACACGCCAATTGCGTTATAATGCGTTTGACAACGGCCGGCACGCTATCGACTTTGTGCCTCACATATACAAACGCAGCCACACTAGATAGGAACCTTAAAAGAGTCCTATGCACATGCACTCAAAACGAGTTGGGGCGAGTTGCGACTATTCTTTTTTTGGTGGAACTATCAAGCGCTTATTACATTTGTATGTATACGAAAAGAACGCACATTTTAAAGATTGCTTCTACCAATAAAAAAAATTCGGCATACTTTTTAGAAATGTGATTTCCGGGCCTCTCAAAATGGCTAAAAACGGCTTTTTCAGGCTGTCATATCTCTGAAAATTGTAATAAATGATAGAAGCATGCATCGGGCTCTAAACAATACTTTACACAAATAAAATGTTATGGTTACCGCTTTAACTTAAATAGGAAAATTAATAGTTGTAACATCCTACACGCCATAATTGTGTAGATGTGATAGAGCGTTACTTTACTTCCGCCGGCCGGCAGCACCCTTACCGCTTTGCTTCACACACATTGACGCGACCTGCCAAATTAAGTCATTTGTTACCTACCAAAATATTCTTCAAAAGAGTACCAACAACTCGAGTGAATATAATTACATAAAAACCAAACACAAATAAAAATATCAACAATACTTCATATCTCATGCTTTACTTACCTTAAGCAAAATAGTAAATGATCATAATTCTGCTATTCTTAACGAAATATAGTAAAGCAATTCAACAGCATAACACAACACACCACCACACAATGCAACCACTAAGTTGGAACAAGTGCATGTCAATTGTCATCGGAACCTCAACTTTGAACTTCCTCGCAAGACCAAAGGCGAAGCGCACCAATAGAGCGATGTCATGTGGTACGACATTATATCGTGTTACACTGATACCAAGGAAAAAAATAGAACATGAAATGTTTCAGTAGCAAAGCAACAGGTGAAGCCACCTTCAAGTGTTTTGAAACGAAATATGCGACGTTAACACGTAACACGCCGGACTAGCCCACAGAATGGCGTATGTGAGGAGTCCCCTAGTCAGTGCTTTTGTCATGCACACCAAAGGTTGGGTTTCGGTTGTCAGACGGTTTCACTTTACTCCTTCCTTCATGGGCTGCATGCGTATTCTACTAAGTGGAGGACATGTGCAACTGTTTACACTATGAATGTTACGCACATAGCACAACATAACTGTGTTTGATTTTTGGAGTAACTAAAAAAAATTCTATCTATTTTCAAGTTGTTTAGTTTTTTTCACCCTGAAAATATGCCGCCCCTAGTATTTTGCTGCCCTGGGCTATAGCCCGCTAAGCCCCCCTGTAAATCCGGGCCTGCGGGAACCTTGCATGTGAGTTGAGAACTTGACTCTTTGAGTCGATGCGACATTTGAAGCTTGCTTCAAGGTCGCCCTTATATCTCCGTCACTTGTGAGTTTCTAACGTGTAGGTAGACAGCGCCCATAAAAACATCTGTACAACGATATGGTGTAGCGTAAGAATAGCAACATACCAAACTATGTCTTGAGCGGACAAGAAATATGTACCCATGAAACGCAGCTCCCAGATAGTTAAATCATAGTTAGTAAAATTACGAGCATACGGCCACAAGCTTCTGTTGACACTTTTTTTGCAAATGTTAATTTTTAAATCTTAATAGAGAACAGATATCGTAAGGCCGTCGTATGGAAGTGTTGGAAATGTTTTTTCCCTTCTTAAACCTAAATTTTTAAACCAAAAAATATATAATTTGGACTAGTTATCGATTCAAATAAAATTTCTTAGAAAACTGTTCAACGTGCATAAGTGATATATGCTTCACATGGCTGCCTGTTCAGACGTAGTTTGCGCGTTTGAGGCCTAAAAGTGTGGGGGTGGTAAGGACGAGTCCTCGCGTACACCATGCCTCACCCTAGCCTCTAGACGCAAGTCACTGATCTAGCATGCAGTCTTCTCAACGACAACTACCCTCTATGAGACATTCAGTGGTAACCCTATAATTTAATGACGTAATTTAATGATAAAGAAGTATTGTGCACACCTGCAGCTTTTACAGATTCTCCTCAGATATTTTCACACCTGAAGAGGCTTATGCACCTGACACATGGAAGGTGTTGTGGCATACCGCGCCTATTATTATATACGCGAAACAACTAAACTTATTCACAACATGTTTATCTGCGAAAAGAAAACACGGTTAAAATTAGTCTTCTATTATTTTAAAAAATGCAACATGCTGTTATAAACATGTTATTGGATCCTATCAAAATTGCTAAAAATTGATTTTTTGGACAGTTGTAATCGGAAAAATACCAATTGGATTAGTAAAATACAGCATTGGAAGCATGTATTAGTCTTAACTACAATCTTTCTACATATAAAATTGTACGGTCTCCGCGTAAGTCACGCAGGAAGAAGCGTAGTGAAGACACTGCACACTATTTTGGCGCGCCATGAATAGAAGCGATGTTACCATCGAGTGTGGAAAGCTGAACCTTATCGCTCCACTGTCTCCACGCATCAAACACGGGAAATTACATTCGGTACACAGCCCTCTGAAAATACCGCGAAAACACCATGTACGTCCTATGCTATTTTCGACAAAAAAATTTAGATAAAAAGGGTGGACCTGAAACGGGTACAGACGTGTGTACAATTCTTTGGATGCTATTACTACGCAGACATCACTCACGTATATTGAGTAGTTTTCTAATAAACCTGTGTCCGCCTTAGCCAAACATTGTACAAGGTCTGTTGCTCAGTACACTGATACACAGCCGCTCTTTGGGGAAAGCCGTGTGAGGGGTGGGGATGCAAAGGGGTTCTGTATCAAGCAACTGCGCAGCTCTAGGGAGTGGCGGCGGGTGCGCATGCGCGGGCGACTGGGAGCCAAGAGCCACCGCCGAACAAAATGTGACATGTTTTCCAATCTCGCTGCCGGGGCGCGAGATTAGAAAACATGTCCCATTTCACGTGGTAGTGGCTCTCAGCTCCCAGTCGCCGCGCATGCGCGTACCTAGAGGGAGGAGCTAGCGGGCTCACACGGTGCACGCAGCTGACACGCACGTAGCTCGACTCTTTCATGCGTTACCACCATCAAACCTAACATGATTTCTGTTCATACCCTAAGGGTTTTGCTCGGTGACAAGCTACGGAAATTTTTTTAAGCATCAGATTACTATGGTATTACCACCGCTTATTGCGTAACATAGTAATTAATTACATACTGCATTGAGCATAAAAACATTTATAGCCCTTTTAAGAATCTGAAAATAAGTAAAGTGTCAGTGCCACTCTATACTGCCGTCCAGTTCTTTTCCTGTGTTTTTATTAACTAGCATCGCCGTCTGCATTTAATTTTTAGTGCTTAAACAATCTATCCGCTATTCAGTTCTTCTGATTATAAGCCAAGGTAATTTAATACGCAAGGCTCTATTTATGCCTACAGTAACATTACAAAAAGGGACTAGAAAGCTGACTTTATACTAAGACTTACGTTATATATGTCAATGCAACCAGCAAAATGACTACTAACAGTTGCAAGTAGATAGTTCAGACAGCTGCCACTTGCAACTAAATATTTTCCTACATGAGTTACAACAAAACTTATTTGAGGAAAAAAATAGTTTCTAAGCAAGAGATGGTCGTAAATACCTGAAAATGAAATGTGGACGCTCTGAATTTTGCTACAGAGCGTTTCATAAACTGTGGTAGTTATTTTAATCTCCGACATGATAACCTACAAATTACTGTTCGGTATCAGAAAATATTTACCCTAATACATGTACAGTGAATGAGTAAAGTTGTGTTTCAGCCACGAAATAATTTGTTATGTTGGAACATTCAATCGTTTATTTGCTGTTTAACATTACTCTAATAATCAACTGTCGATTATAGTTGAAACATTGCTTTAAAAAATATTATCTAGGTCTATGTTTGCATGACGCCCCATTAACTTATTTGAACATGTCTGTCTACATTAACAATTTAAATCTCAATCTCACAGGTCATTTTTATCAAAGCGTTGTGTGCTCTCCGAACAAGTCTTTGCGCTAGTAAGAAACGAAAATTGTTTATTTTTTGCATACCTTAATCAGACACGGTGACTAAGAGAAATCCTCGCTTAGCATACGAACAGTAATTTAGAGTGTCATGCGTGGTTTGTAATATACGAAACAGCTAACGTATTCCTAACAACTGTAACAAAATACGGCAACTTTCAAACTTTGTTTGTATGATTTTAAAAATATCCAAAGGCGTTTCTTTCTATTTGAAAAAAAAAACGGGTTATTTCATATTGCTCTAACAAAATACCAACTTTATTTGAAACCAGAAACAGTTGCATAGGTTTCACGTTACATAATAATTTTCACAAATAAAACGACAGGCCCGCCGCTTACGTTTCATTCGAAAAAATGCAACGAAAACACTGTGCCCTAATTAAGTGCTTCACGCATATAAAGGCGTAAGATTCCTGTCGCGCTACCATCTTGCGACTCGCTTCACTCGTGCGCACTATCTTCCTACCAAACATGGGTGAAGATTTCCATAGTTCCAGACATAATTAGTTATACAGGATGGACTGCAAATGGGAGAAAAGCTCGCGTGTGACGGAAGTCAATGACAATAACTAAGCAACCATCGCAGTAAGGACGTGCAACAACCGTGAATGTTACGTTGATGAACATGTGTGAATTGGTGATAAGTCATCTACTACGAATAAAACATTATTGACTTTCCAGATTCAACTCCTATGCATGATAACATGTATGCAGGGTTGCACATCGCTGGTAGGTAGTGGAATTTCCGAAGTACGTCACCATGTACTTGCTCATTCGGTTGCCTACACGTTGGCATTGTCATAATGCGCCGACTTCGCAGTAACGGCGTGTCTGAGCATGTTCGGTCACGTGAGCCTTTTTCATTCCTTATTTCAATCAGGTTCTTTATTCACTTCGATGGGTCGCTACAGGCATACAGGAACAGAAATACATGCATAACAACGAAGATGTCTCCATGTTTCCCACGTATGGGGTCAGATGAAGGTCACACTTTTTCCCCTGCATACGTATTGTCATGCAAATAAATTGAAAGAATTAGGTCAATAGAGGGGTGATTGATATACTCGTTGTTCTTGCTCTAGTTCTGGTTACCGTACCCGTGAATTTGTGAAACATTTACATTACACCCTCCCACCTTGAGTAACTTCAGCCAATTGTGACATTGTAAGTGTTAGATGTAACGCTAGTTTTTGGATGAAAAAATTACCCTGAAATTTTCATTACACCGTATGTACAATAAGTTAGGTTTTGCGGTTCAGGGATTCCTGTGATTGGTCCGTTCATTCGTTCGTCCGAAGATAACCGAAGTTGTCCGAGTAAGTGTTTGTAAACATGAAATTTGCGTGTAAATTATTTTTAAAAACGTGTTACAAAGTATTGCATGCTCGCTCGCTACAATTTCCATAAAATCTGTAGTGGTGTGTTCGTGTTGTATTCTGAAACAAAAATTATATATGAAACAATGAAATATTTCGCCGTTCGGTAAACTTTGCTCGCTCGCTGGCAAGCTTTGTTCTTTCGGTTGTGTGCAACTGTCGCGAATAAAATAAGTCTAGTTTTAAACAGAATTTAGAAAATAGGCTGAGTGGTTTACCTTTTAAATACACAACTTTATTTGCAAACCTCCACAATGTTCCCGAGTTACCCAGATGTTACCACAGTCATAATACAGAACTCAAAAGTCTCAAAATTCACCTTCGTTTAGTCTATTTTCGTCAACTTTGGATTCTCATTTTTGTAGTTACTAACATTTACTGCCCAAACATGAACACTTTTGACTACATTTGTTATGCAAATTTGCTTTCATTGCCAACTCTGTTCAAAGCACCAAGTTTCACACTGTCATCTGATGTTTTGTATTGCTCGTTTCATATCGTCAGAATTTATTCAATACATAATGTAAGTGGAAGATAGCAAAAGTAAATAAAACAGAGGACACTGAAGGAGAGTTGTCATACAATAATGAGCCAATAAAATTAACATGTAAGAAGTTTTTATTATTTTTGTAAAGCTGTAAAGTGACCAGAATGTTTTCAGGAAAACTATGTGTTAAATAATATGACAAGCCTATGTATAACAGAGAAAGTAACAAAGACATAACATACACAGAAGTACCACACAGTACATTACCACTGTGTACAAAACTAAGTGAAACCCTCCACTAAGTACTAGACAATATTTTAACATTTATCTATAATGTGAACTTGATCATAGTAATACAAAGAATTGACAGCTAAACTTTGAAAGAAATACTGTCAATATAGATCGGCCTATTAAAAATGTGTAAGTGGTATCGAGAATATAGACAGATGTTATATCATACTGGCTCCTCTGACTGTTCTCGGGTATGATTTTATTTAAAGGTGAAATAAAACTGACAGTTAAAAACAAAAATAAAATTGTCAGGAACAGTTGCAGGGTAGATCATCCACAGTATTTTTTCTGACCTACTAATCTGTATCTCTGCAGTGTACAATAGTAATACCTAATAATAACAATAATTATTGTTATTAGTTCTCTGACAGTTGGGCAACCGCTCACCAACCAAACCCCTCTTAAACCTTCCAACCCACCTTGGTCACTAGCTCCTCCAAAATAAGTTCCACTCGCTCACTGACCTCCTAAGAAACATTGACTGCCTACCCCTGCCGTGTTCTGCTCTTCACTTGGATCATCTTGCTGTTATTCCCTCCTCATCTTTACTCTGCCTTAGTTAACAAACAGCGTAACATACCCAGCCTCCCTCTCCATTCATCTTCTTGTAGGTAAATCACGCAGGATCTAATATGTTAAGGGAATTTATTGTTTTAAAAAACTCTGAAAATGAGAAAGAATTGTTTAAACTACAATATCTGTACAGTGGATGAATTTCCCAACTTTCCTTGTTGTCTGTAAATGTGTATGAACAAAATCATGAAGGTTTTTAATATAGATTTTTAAAATAGACAGTGCAAAATACCTGCTATCTGATAACTGTAAATTCAAAATCCCTCCATCTGATTATCGGTATCCCTCGATCCGATAGTAACTTAGCCTATATGTAACGTAGGCAAAAATATGAGCAACATCTGTAATGCGTAATATAACTGCTAGAGAATATTTTAAAAATATTTTAGTAGGTCCTATTGCTAATGGATTAAAATTACATGAAGCACATGCAGCATATTATATAAAATAATTTTAAAAAAATAAATTTAATTTCCTTGAAACAACCAAAAATATTAAAATAATAAACAAAAGCAACTTTACCGTATCATTGTAACAATTTCGCGTGTTTGTGTACCTCACTCCCAAACTGCTATATGCCCACTAAAAACCTAATTTTAAATAAAAACTTAGTAAAATGTTTTTTTATATAAAATGTATCTTTCTTTGGCTTACAATTTATTGTAAAATATTTTACAAACGTTATTTTTCACTATTCAGTTGAGAGTAATATGGTTATGTTCGTATTCCTTGATCCGATACCCCATTCAATTATTTCTAAAATAAATTTTTTTCACAAACATAGTATCCACATTGTTCAGCAACCTTTTCTAGAGCTGTCAAACCTAACAAAATTCAAAACAAATACATATTACACAATACAAAGCTTAAGAAGTGAACTTGCTTGCAGCTTTCGTGCTAGGAATGACAATTCTTTTCTGAAACTGTTTCGGCAATCACAAAAAATAACTGTTGCTTTATAATGGTAATCCTACCAATACGGCAAATTGGTACACGCAAAAGAGCGAAGTCCGTAAATAATTATGTGCTAGAGAAACAATCTGTTATGTCGGTAGGTCACCACTCTCGTTCGCATGACTTGTACTCGCGTCCGCCATTCCCTTCAACTGTTCTTGCCTCGCACTCGTGCCACCTTAACCTGGCACAATTTTTACTAACCTACCTAACACTACATCTCCCCTTCTTTACACTCCTTTTCCACACTACCTTACTACCATACCTACATAACTTACTAGCCTAACTTAACACTCCCTACAGTTCCAACCGTTTAGGGGGAATCACTTGTCGCCCGCTTCTTGTCTGAAACCTCTGCTTACTGAGTCCCTGCTGGTGCTGTATCAGTCTCTCTTCGTCCGTGAAGCCCCGGAAGTCGCTGCCTCTTGGAGAAGGTGGCTCCGGCGATCCCAGACTTGCTGCTGCCTCGGTGTTCGTTTCTGCCTCCCCTGTTAGAGGACGTTCCCTCCGGAAGCTGTGATGCTCTTTAGTCCCTCCGTCCTCCCGCTCTGCTTGGCACCTTGCTGCTGTTGGCAGCCCTTGTGTTGCCCCGTCTGTCTTTGACTGCTCCTCCTCTTGAACATCCACTAGCTGCCTCCTATTCCGACGACCCTGCCAGGTGCTGGATTCCACCATGTATGACTGGGGGTGGTCGGTGCGGCCCAGGACCCTGCCAAACTTGTGCATGTCCGGAAGCCATACACGCTGTCCCATCTGCAAGAGCACTAACGGTCTAGCCCCGTGTGCTGCATTATAGTTCCTGCGTAACCTGTCCCTGATACGGTCGTTGTTGGTGAGGAACGTTTGCAGACATTGCTGTCTCCATTGGGGCTCCAAGGAGGCTCGTAGTTGAGGCAACGTGGTACGCAGCTTACGTCCGAACAGCAATTCGGCTGGTGAAAATCCCGACTCCAGCGGGGTGCTCCTATACGCCAACAACCCTAAGTTAGGGTCCGGTGACTTCGACAAAATTCTTTTTGCCACTTTTACCGCACTTTCGGCAGCACCGTTTGA
>PNEQ01092412.1:0-26066 GCA_003012365.1 Medauroidea extradentata
CCATCTAGGAGACGATCAGTAACTACTGGCAGCCCTATCTAGAGGACAACAATAAAACTAATTAAAAAAAAAACAAGATAGAAGGTTGAGCCAATGAGGGTAGCTAGGTATCAAGACAACGGACATTAACCAAGATGGTGGGTAGACCGTACACATTTAATTACGAGACACATACTGAACAGATCCGGTGATCCGGCTCCTAGGCTCCTGCAATAGAACCGCCATTACTACACTACTGTCGACCATTAACATTTGCAAGAACAACATGAAGACTTCTGCTTGTCTAGTATGTTGTGTGGCCGTCTGCCTAGGTCCCAAGCGGTGTGCTAAACTTCGGCCGATAGATGTTTATTTGGAAAGTGTTCAACGTGCTTGAGTGATGTCTGCTTAGAATGTTATGTGTATACCAATTTCAAGTCCTTTTGTAATATTTTCCCCTCTTTTTAGGTAAGAAAGTCTTGGTGCAGAATTTTATAAAGGTATATGATTGCAGGTGAAACCCACATTTATCTTTAATATTACCAGTATGACAGTGTTGCGACTGAATGTGTCCTAGAAACGATACATCGACGCTAAGACTGCACGCCAGTTGTGTCTTGCATTTTTTGATTACATGGTGTTAATATTATTGTCATTCAATGACACCTTATCGGCGTTGCGATTTCCATATACAGAAATGTATGCTGATATAAAAGACTGTTGGTATAAAACATCAGTGGTTTTTATATTTATTTGAACAACACTAAAACATACATTATTATGTACAGACCTTCCTTCGTCTCTTCATCACTCACTCTCATAAAAATATACATTCATCGTCTTATTAACGTTGGATAGTTTCTAAACGATAGTGTATGTTGTAATTTTGACTCGACAAGTGACCGAGTAATGTTTTAGTCTACATTGTGATTTCGTTGCAAAATCCCGATATAGTTTATTAGTCTCGTACATATATCCGAAATTTCTCGTACTGGAAAGTTGAAACCCAGCAAGTGTGATTGTATGTGTCTTAATTTGCTGCACATGGGAATCGAGTTGCCATTCAAGATGGCTGACGCTCAAATGCACTGTTGGTAGTAGTTTACCTGAAAAGTAAGGTGTTTGTAGAACTTTTTAACTTAAATATGTGGAGAATAAAATAAACACATTATAAATAATGTAATATGTGAAGAACAATGTCCCCATTTAAAATGAAATAAAATATATATCTTCGAAAATAGATGACACTCGGCAGTATCTCCACTGTGTACAGTAGTCCGGTAGCTTAACCAGTAAATGCGTTACGGATGCGCTGTAGCAGTAGGAATTTCACAGAATAGGCTACACAAAACACTCACTGAGGTAAGAAATTAAGGAAATATAAAAATTTATTTCTTATTTGAAATTGGGACACCCGTAACTAGAGACGCTTGTGCCAGATAACGTAGATTCCGAAGGGCCTTGATTGTAAAAGTTACCACAGAAATTTGCTCTCTCTCTCTATTTATATATATATATATATATATATATATATATATATATATATATATATATATATTTACCACACACAAAGTTGCAGGACACATTTCACTATGGTGCAGCACGCAATCGGTCATTCCTAGTTGAATACTTGGTAGGCAATAACAATTCTCTGTGAAATCAAACATTTAATGATTACCCTTAAAGGACGAGATTTAGACAGTTTTTGCCAGAGACATTTATTTTTCTAATTTTCCCGTCGTTTCATTATTTTTGGTCACAAATAGCACATTTTTACTGTCACGTATTTTTTTCTTTACAAAAATAAGGGTGGTGCCACCCTATTTAAGCGTGATTGAGGCGTGTTAAATGTACAAATGCCTCACGTTATTATTGATTTCGGTAACACTTATTGGTAACGAGAAATCTGTTTCTGTCAAGCAAGCCGTTTTCAAAATATCACAAACATTTGTAATTTTTTCTCGAACTTTGGAAACGTCTATAGCCCTCCCTATTCGACCTAGACCATGGATTCCCCGTATCAAACTGTCTTATTTCCGCCTGAGGAATGACCTGTTAAAGTTTTTCGGTATGTTTTAGATACACGTTGTATAAACACACACCGGGCGTTCCTGATTTACAGGTACAGATGCAGTGAGGTGATTCCGTAAAGAAAATTAAGTAGAAATATATAGGACACAACGTTTAATATTTACGGAATAATGTGCCTTTGAATATCGTGTTTTAAAATCGCGTGTTATTAAAATATCGGAAGCCAAATTATGTATTATTAGGGTCTTCAAACCAGCGTGAAGTGCTGGTTATCATCTTGAACCATTGCTGATATAACAGAGTTGGCCACCCTTAGTTGGATTAAACGTTTGTACCATCGGGATATTGGAACATTTGAAAATATTTTATTGAGTAATGTGAGCTTTGTAACAAAAATGGTCCTGTTATTGCAACTGCCTAGGAGCCATAGTTATTGTTCAAAATGCACGCGAAGCTTTGGCGGCAGCGATAGAGCGCCAGGAGAGCATAGTCAATACTGTGTACTTGTGTTTTGATGTGCTCACTACACAGGTTATGGTGGACAATCACTGTAAACAACAATATCCACACTTCAATACGTTCACGATACCATCTCAATAGGCACAAACGCCACGAGGTGACTCTCTATCCAAATTGGGGTAGAAAACATTACATACGAAAAATGTCGTATAGTAACTGGCAAGGGAGATATTCGGCCATAACGATCAACGTTTTAAAAGGTTTTAACCGAAATTAATAAAACCTACGGGACATTAAAGAAATATTCTGTTACTTTACGTTGATCTTTAACTGTTGCGCAACTACATTGTGGAGTATATGCGTTACCTACATCTTGAACAAAAAAGGGGTGGTGTGTTCCTACCAGTGTTTTTGTAACACTTGCGTATTTTTTATTGCTTTTCAGAGATTTAATACAAATGCACAATACACGTCACCTTCATGGAACATTTTAGTGAGAACTGTTTGATAGGAATATGTGAAGGTGTAGTTTGTTGCCTGCCTGGTACGCAACCCGCGTTGCAAGGCTGACCATACAAGACAGTTGCGCGCGCATTTTTCGCATAGCACCGCTAGATTGTTTGCTTGAGTGGCATTATACTCTTTATGCTCAACATGGAGAGATAGTACACGTACGGAGAAATGGCAGATGCATTTCATACATATGATGCTGCTGTAGGTAACGCAAGAGGAGCTCAGCGTCTGTATGTACAGACATTTCTAAACAAACACTGTCTAGGTCAGCGGATGTTCTTGTCTGTGGAGAGACAGTTACGCGAGAATGGAACATTTACAGCGAACGGGTATGACACCGGAGTGAGACGCGTCAGAACAGCCATGTTAGAGGAGGAAGTATTGGAAAGCATCGCCGATTCGCCATCAAGTAACAAACGTGGAATCGCTCCTTCGCTAGCACAATGCATGCGCAATCCACCAAAGTGTGTGGAGGGTTCTGCATGAACAACAGCTACACCCGTTTCATCGCGAAAAGCTGCATGCATTTTACAACCAGCTGATTTTCAGCCACCAGCCGCTTTCGCTTGTTGATAACTGCATCAATGCTCAGGCGAACCTGGCATTCCTTGTAGCATTTTTTGGACTGACGAGGCTTCTTTTACGCGTGATGACTTTCTCAACAGGGGAAACAGTCGCGTGTGGAACGACATCAACCGACATGCAACGGTTGAACACCGCCATCAAGTGACATTTGCTGTTAACGTCTGTGTCGGCGACAACCTCATTGGACCGTACTTTTTGCCGGTGCGTTTGACTGGCTGCCTTTATCGACAGCTTTTAGAGGACATACTGCCATTTCTGTTGGAGGACGTGAATTTATAATTCGCAAGCTTATGTGGTACCAGCACGATGGAGCCCCTGCACACTACAGTTTGGAAGCTCGTTATCACCTTACCGCCACATTTGGTAAGCGATGGATGCGGAAAGGCGGACCTGGGAAGTGGCCACCACGAACCCTAGACCTGACGCCACCTGATGCCATTCTGTGAGGTCATCTCCAGACACTGATATACGAGGCCCCGATCAACATAGTAGCTGAGCTCGCGTCCGGATTACTGATGCCTGTAGTGTTGTCAGGTAGTACATGACAAAAAACCATACTTAGGAAGTGAAAAATCCATTTTCCTTTGAAAAAAATCCCTACATTCATAATTTCTAACCTATGTATTGTACGTGTTATTCATAAACTAATATGAAATTAATTACGAACACATCAGGATGCAGATTTACTAATTTCTACTTCACAATTCGTGGAATTGAAACTCCTGTTATCTGCTACAGTATCGAAAACATGTTTAAGCTCAGATATTTTTTATATCCCCACAACTATCAGCATCGGCTTACCTAGAAAACAATGACGTAATTTTTGAAACATTTTTAGTTTTAAGTACATTTTTTATGGATTGGAGTAATGCTATGTCTTTCAAATTCACTCTTTCCCGTGATCTATGACTGTGAGGGGATTGGAAGGTTTAGGAAGGGACTGGTGGAGGGTTTGCGCTGTTGGGATGGAGATAAGTCTGCTCGCCACCGGGCGTTAGACCAATCGCGACTGTAATAATAATAATAATTATTATTATTATATTGTTCCATTTTTTTCCTTCATCGAATGCCTCCCCACTTAAATCATGTTTACCTTTTTGCGTTGAAGGACTGTAGCCATCCTTATTTAAATGCAAGCCACACATGTCAAAATAAATTGAAAGTCACCTTACATTGCCCACTGAATATATACAAAAAATAATCGTAAATATGGGTTTACGGAAACCCTCGACCGCGCTCGCGACTGCCTTCGCTTCGAAATCATACGCGTAACTGAATAATAGGGGTGTTTATTACTATTCAATCATAGAGTTTGTTTTTATCTATAATGTAATATGTGATATGGGCAAAGACGATTCAAGAGACAAGTGATATTGGGTAAGGTAGTAGAACAGTTTCTGAGAAAAGAAAGTAGAAGGAACTTCTGTAACGGAAAAAAAAAAAGTTAAATTGAAGTTTTGCATAACAGAGTTAGTAATACTGAAAAGAAAAAAAAATCAGGAATTCTGGAAAATTCCTACAGTTCTGTAGTTTTCAACAAAAAATCCCTACACCCGACAACACTGGATGCCTACTATTCGCAGTACCCCACACATATTTGATCGTATCAGACAATCGATTGTTCGTCACTGCCAGTTGTGTAGCGAAATAGGTGGTCGCCACTTTGAACAGTTACTGTAAAATACACGTAGATTGTTTACTAGGTACGTTCTCGTACAGTTACAATCTACGGTCTTCCCATTTGAATTTCAACAATTAGAAGATATGTAAAAATATACTGCTGTCCTGTCGCGTAACCCGCATTCAACACAGCAACTTAACCGTAGTCGTGTGACCAGCCTTGCAATGCGGGTTGTGTACCTGGCAGGCAACAAAGTGCGCCCTCACATGATAGCAGTTCGTATTAAAGTTTTCCATGAAAGTGACGTGTATTATGAATGTATATTAAATCTTTGACAAGCAATAAAACATACGAAAGTGTTACATAAACACTGGTAGGACTACACCACCCCGTTGTTTGTTAACGATTTAGGTAACGCATATGCTCCACAATGTAGTTGCGCAACAGTTAAAGATCAACGTAAAGTAACATTATCATTCACAGAATATTTCTTTAATGTCCCGTAGGTTTTATTAATTTCAATTAAAACCTTTTAAAACGTCGATCTTTGAAGCGTGAATATCTCCCTTGCGAGTTACTATACGACATTGTTCGTATGTAATGTTTTCTACCCCAATTTAGATAGTCACCTCGTGGCGTTTGTGCCTATTGAGACGGAATCGTGAACGTATTGAAGTGTGGATATTGTTGTTTACAGTAATTGTCCACCATAACCTGTGTAGTGAGTACATCAAAACACATGTACACAGTATTGACTATGCTCTCCTGGCGCTCTATCGCTGCCGCCAAAGTTCGCGTGCATTTTGAACAATAACTATGGCTCCTAGGCTGTTGCAATAACAGGACCATTTTTGTTACAAAGCTCACTTTACTCAATAAAATAGCTTAAATTGTTCCAATATCCAGACAGTACAAAAGTTGAATCGAGTTAAGGGTGGCCACCTCTTGTAATTTTAGTAATTGTTGAAGATAACCAGCATTACATGTGGGTTTGAAGACCCTTATAACATAAATTGTTTAGAGTATTGTTTTACATAATTCGGTTCCCGATATTTGAATAACACACAGTTAAAAAAAAATCGTTATTCAAAGGCTCATTACTCACTAAATATTAACACTAGGTACTAATTATCCTAATTATATTTTCTGCTTTACTTTTCATAAGGAATCATCACACATTGTCTGTACCTGTAGTTCAGGAACAACCTGTGTGTGTGTGTGTGTGTGTTCTGACTGTGGTTTTTGGTTAGTGATTTTCATTGAAAAACGTGGTTTACTTTCAGGCCCTTTTGAGGCTTTCCTATTTTTTTTTTAGGTGGCTTGCTGAAGTATTGGAAGTCTTGATTATTTTATTGTCGTGCTTTCTTCATTGCTTACTGTGTTTTTCTGACTACTTGAAGTTTTCATATCAATTCTGGACGTTAAGTAAGGCATATAGAAGTTTTTTAGTAATTAAATACTAATTTTGTAAATTGCGTTTGTTTTACGGGTGCGCTGATGTATGCATATGTGACGTAGGATAATGTAATAGTAGTAAAACATTAGCTAAGCCCGTGCGCAGGATTTTAAATGGGCAATGAGGGAGGTTTCTTGTGATAATATAATTGATATATAATCTCTTATCTCGCAAAAATAAAAACAGTTCAGCAAAGTTGTTCGAAGGTTCAAAATACCAATTAAGTTAACTTATATCGCTGAAACAAGTTATAATCAATCAAAAGTGTTAAAGCTGAGACTTATGATGTGAGTTAAAATGAAGAATTATACAACATAAACTGTACAAAATCACACATTGATAATGATTAATGACAGTCATTGTGTCAATCATGTCGAACATCATATGAAAAATAACTTTCATCACATATGATTCACAATATGATAATTTTTCTTCCCGAAGGTGCTAATTCTGAACTCTCATCCTGAACAGAAGTGTCAATATCTCGATGAATGTCAACAAATATTCCAAAAATGGTGACAGCAGACCCTTTCATATTTTTTTAGTAATTCAGTTCAATTTCGGGCTAACAGTACAGCTTCCGTGAAGTTCATATCTTCTCTGTGATGAGAGGTGTCAAAATTGTGTGGTATTCAAGAAGAGTACTGCAGCAAGTTAGGTACTGACAGTTTTTAATAGCATTCGTCATTTGGAGAGCTTCAGTTGCCAGTTTCATTTCTCTCCATATATTCTTTTACTTTTATATAAAGTATTTTTTTAAGCAGTCTCAATATCCTTTTTGAAGTCTCTCGTCTGTTTTAGCTCGGCACCTAAGAAGTGGTGTAAAGTTTCAATAATTTTCTGCAGGCTCTACAGACGTTACCTGTCCAAATTCATGTGATCCTCTTAAGAGTGCGTGGTAGATAAATACACGCTGAAAACATAAACTAATTTCTACGCCTTTTTCGAAGCCAATATGGATAAAATACTCAATGACAATCCTAGATAATGGTATTTGCCAACTTTATGAGTAAATATTTATCCAAAATTACTAATTCGTTACGCGTGATCTCTTGCGCCGCAGTTAAATGCATGAGGTTCCGGCGTCAGAGATTGTGCCTCAGAAGTTCGCAACACTGGAAAAAATTGTGTTTAAAACGTTGGCTGAAACTATAGTCTAGGATTGCTATTGTTTAATTTTCGCAGATTGGCTTCAAGAAACCTATAGTTATAGATTGATGCTTTTGGCGTTGAATTATGTACCACGCCCTCTTAATGGCACAGTTTGCCGTCCACAGAGTGAAACTGTTTCAATTATTGCCACAAGTTTAATTTAATTTTCATTAAATTTGTAGTTACAAGAATAATAATATTATACTATATACGTACCTTTCTGGCTGTACTTACTGGATTTCAAAAGGCCGTTTGAACAAGTTTGTTTATTTGAACGATGAACGGTAAAATCAAAGCATTATTCGTATTGACATTTTTCCTGTAAATTTTTTATTCTCTGACTATTGCTTATTCTTATTGAATATTAACAAATTGTTCAATCGGTCCAGTTTCAATACGTATAGTAGTACAATGAAGTGGTTATGTGGGATCCACGTAAGCTATATGCAATATACGGGAAGTTACAGCATCATTTGAAACTGAACTGCCGATATGCACGTGTGAAATATGATAGCTTTCGCAAACACTTTAACGTACATAAATCTTAAGCATTGTTTCATGTGCTACATAAGATTTATAAGTGCAACTTGCAACCCGCACAACCACTTCTACGTACGTTAAAATGTTTACACGTGCATATGCTAGTTCAGTTTCAAGTAATGCTGTAACTTCCCGTGTATTGCATATAGCTTATGTGGATCGACACATTCCGTCTGTTATGCATACTGCATACATACTTCCAAAGCAGTTTCGTGAAAATTGTTTATTCCAACAAGACAAAACTGTCTGGACTGTTTTCGTGAATGCAAACATACTCGTGTTCCAAGCTAAAGGAATTTCATGCCCTGCCACATTTACAGAGATGTAATATCAACTTTTTACTGCTGCATTGTGTGGAGTTTCTAAAACTGTTTGCTAATACATTGCATTCGAAACTCTGACTTTTAGGGTCTTGTACATTTTAAAAAATAAACATTTATACCGGCATTTAGAGATAGATATTGCATTAACAGCATTTTTGAAAAGTTTTGTACTTAAAAACGGCGCACATATCAGCACAGAACGAAAACGATAGTCCCTATATGTTGCGATGAAACAATTTTACTACAAGTAGATTCAATAATTTGTTCCCCTTTATTTCAATGACTTGTAACTTATAAATAAAGTGCCCACAAAACGTATACTATACTCATGTGAAACTAAAATTTGTTAAATGTTATATCTTCTGAGAATCTGCTCCTATACATAAATTAATGTTATATGGGATGGACTAGAGGCAAGGACTGTAGGTCGGCCCTTTAAGTTCATCCGCTCCCATGTTTTTAGACCTTTGGGTCATACATTGCCTAACCTCTGATTTGTTGTGGGGGAATAGTCATCACTGAAAATAAAACTGCACTGATTTCCAACTCAAGCCAGCTCAATAAATTTATACACTTCGACCAACCATATTTACTGTTCTTTCTGTCATTTAACGACCCGGCGCAGTTTTCTCGGTGCCGTTTGTCTTGTTTTAGAGACTAATCTTTAGAGCCAGTGATTTTTGGTGAAAAGAGTTTTGCAACAACTTGTTGCAATACCGTACGTGCACATCTGCAACCCTGGTTCATGGTTATTGGCCGAATGTAATAGGACAGAGGCGTGGCTCTTTTGACTGCACCAACCATAACAATGTTACGGCGACACCGCACGTCTGTTATTTGCAGATAGGACCTCGAGACGCCGAAAGTGAAGTGAAGCAGAGAAACAGATGTCCACATAAGGTATTGAAACAAATTGTTGCAGAATTCTTTTCACCAAAAATCACTGGCTCTACCAGTCTTTAGTAGAAGGCCGGAATCTTAAGTTTGGCGACGCTGCATCGGAGGCCTGACTTGTCACTACTTGGCTGCCCTAGCCTTTGTTGCTTGTCTAGGTGCAGCTTAGTTGCGTGTACACGTCTACAAATATTAGGGCAGCCAATGAGGAACCGGCATCAGGTCCCCGATGCACGTTGCCATATTCAAGACTCCTGCCTTCTACTAAATACGATTATGGATCAATACATTAAATGTATGTTCATTTTACATTTTATAATAATTCACAGTATGTGTACATGTACCTACACAACTTCGTTTGCATACGCAGTTGGATTCAAGTTGTTAAGGTTTACGTCTCGTCGACAGGGAGGTCATTAGAGACGGCGACACACAATGTATAGAGCCATGAACTTTTCGAGAAAAGTATTTTTCCACAGTTTGTTTCAGTGCCATTACGTTCACTTCTGCAGTTCTGCTTTATGGAAAGTGATTGGATATTTGAACACTCACTTGTCTTGAGGTCCTACCTGCAAATCATGGACATGTGGTTTTGCTGTAATCTCATTGTGGATGGCACAGTCAAATGAGAGACGCCACTTCATAAATACATGCTGCCAATAACTATGAAGCATAACTGCTGATGTGCACGTATGACACTGAAACAAAAGTTCATGGCCCTAAAACATAGTATAATGACAAGAACTGGGAGAGGAGTCGGCCATGGGCTTTGTTATGGAACCATTTCAACGTTTGCCTGAAGTTATTTCGGGAAACCATGAAAAACCGAAATCAAGATGGCCGGAGCCAGGGATCGAACAGGAGTCCTCTCAAACACGAGTTCAACGTGCTACTGTTGCGCCACCTAGCTCGGTTTGTAATTGGATATTACCAATTTAGCGCCCTCCACACTCAACACTAGCGACCTTTTAATTTATGTTCTAATTCGATTTTTCATTAAGCGCGCCGCACTATTCTCTCATTTGTTGGAAAAATATGTTTGGTTTTTGGTGCCCTTTTATCGTGGTTGCCCAGACAGTGATTAGCCGTCCCTGTTCAAACCGAATATTCACCCCGACTTGCTTAAAGGATTTTGTTTACATGGCTGTACCGATATCAAATACGGTGATTTTCCTGAGTCAAGACACAAAAACCAGGTAATTGAGACCATAAAGTGGAAACAGTGTAGTTCTGCAGGATCGGTGCTCGGGAATACTTGTCACGCCTGCAAGTGTCTCGACGAACATCCTTAGAAGGTTTGCGTCTCTGTAAACGACAGTTGGCATTTCATTGACGTTATAGGTAAGTAAGTACAGGAAGGCCGCACGGAAAAAAAAAATACTTTGTGGCAGCTACAGATTTTTTTTTGTTGGCTATTTACCCTGTAACATTTATTTCGTGGTCACCACAAAAACATTTTGTTGACACCACTAAAATATTGTGACCACCACAAAAGTATTTTGTAATTGCTACAAAACAATTTTGCAGGGAAGACTTCCTACAAAATTTTTCTGTGCAAAAAAGAAAAAGTCCCGTTATTCCCTATAGTAAGCAACATAAACTCCTAAACTTAAATAAAACAAACAACAGCTCTTTAGAGGCGTTTTCTTGGGATATGAATCATTACTTGTCCGAAGGATCATCAGGTTGTGTACCGTCATCTACATGGGAAACGCTAGTAGCCGCCAGGTTCTGTGGAACTTTTTCGGAGTATTTATGGTGTAACGTGAGTGAACGCTTGTTCCACAGCATCTTTCATGTGTTGTTTCGGTTTTGCGACTTCTGCGGCAATCTCTCCGCACGGACTCTTTAACGAGCCATGCTTCTTTTCTTGCGAAAGGTCTACCACTTCTCTCCGTACCTTTATACATCCTGTGGCAGTGAGTTTATGTGGCCATCGCAATTGTGTTTGTTCCGGAGGAGAATATCGTTGAAGCCGCTCACGATTGTCTGCACGAACGTCTACAATTGTCTTCTCTGTTTGATTTATCTTACGCACCCAACAACTTGCAATAAAACGTTCTTCAATGGCCTACTGTAATTGGACGTATCATACACAGTTCAGTGCACACAATCTGAAACGTTCAACAAAAACAACTTACATTAACATTTTTGAAGTGGTTACGTAATGTTGTAGCCTTGAAGCCACAGAGTTTGTATAGGGAATATAAATTTAACGATTACTTACAAACATATAAGTACTCTGCGTAAAATTTTTTATGGAATATTGTGTCAGAAAACTAGTTTTTATTTGTTAAATGCGCTTTTTTTAAATGTAGAATTTAGGTATTCTGTAGTAAATATAAAAAGGAATTGATAAAATCTCACAATATTGCAGTATTTCTCAAGACATTTTTACCCAGGATAATACATTTTGTTTGAAATGTTGCTTTTAAAATATTGCTCCATTGATTGCCTATGTAAGTGGGAATCGTGCCGGGCGGGGCTGCTGGTCGGCGGGTTTCTTCGGGGGGTCTTCTGTTTCCCCCACCACCTCAATTAGACGCTGCTCCACACTCGCATCATGTCACCCCTCACCCGCGCTAAGTACCCAGGTGTTAAGGACGTTGGACCAGTAAAAATCCAAAATTTTATATTTGAGCCAAACACTGTTCAACCTTTACACATTAACATGTCATTTCCCCAAATAATAATAATAAAAAAAAATAGGTCCCATAGTTTTAGCCACGGTCATAGAAGAACAGGTCTGGACACTCGCCTATCTAACAATGTATTTTGCTTGACCTCCTTGTTGTTTGGCTGTAGTTCGTTATGTTACCGAGAATGTCGTACTTTTTGGCGCTGTTTTCCGGGCGGTCGGACCCAAACTCAGTCCACTTTTTTCCATTGTTAAATTTGTAAAGTAAATAAAGGTTGCTAGAGCCTTTTCTTAAATTTGTGAGCGAAGAAAGTATTTCATAAATTGATAAAAAATACGTTTTGATAAATAATTTATCTTAGCGGAAAGGAAGTGGGCGGAGTTTAGTCCGACCGCCGTAACATCAGCGCCAATAAAAGACATTCTCGGTAACTTGGTGAACTACAGCCAAACAACAAGGAGGTCAAATATGCAGGCGAGTGTCCAGACCTGTTCTTCTACGACCGTGGTTTTAGCATAATCACCTATCAAAGTCGCAAAATGGCAGTTGCAGTGTAGCCAACATAATAAAAAATAATTAACTTGTAGAAACAAAATAATTCATATTAATTCTTAATGATGTGAACTACGTCAAGATACTTTGGTGAACACAAAACGAGAAATTTAAAAAAAAAAATTGACGAAAATGAGCAAATTTTTGCATAACTTTGACTTTCGGCTACTACTGAAATTTTCAAAACTAACTTTTGTCAACCATGTCATAAAATGCATTGATACACTGACTATCAGTTATTGTAATTTTGAATTTATCAGTTAATTACTTTTATTGATTTTGGCTACACCGTAATGGCCATTTTGTGACTTTAATGAGTGATTATGCAAAAACTATGGGGCCTATTTTTTTTTATTTGGGGAAATGATGTGTTATCTGGTGTGCAAAAGTTGAACAGTGTTTGGCACAAATATGAAAAAAATGAAATTTTACGGGTCCAACGCCCTTAAGTGCTGACCAAAATCTCTTGCCCATTTTACACTGGTCGGATGCCTCTTAAAATCATGGACAGGAAAGGAATCGGCTACGACCTGTAATAAGGGCTTTGTCTGTCTGGATCAGTTTAGCGCGTTGGAGTAAAAAAAAGCAAAGGATCGGTAAGATTGACACTGACGCGCGCGCCTAGTGCTCAACCGCTCTTACGCACTGGACACTCACGTGCAGTGTTTCCGTATAATCACTGAAACTGTGGGACATTACGTAGTGACATTGCAATGTTATTTATAAATCGAAATATAATTTTCCGAGAAAAAATGTTTATTTTTTGTATACGTATATAGGGAGTATTTTATGTAGTTTCGAGGGGGGAGGGGGAAGGAGGATGCAATGTTTTCAATACTCTGCAGCACCTCAGTGTCAGAAGATAGGCATGACCCTTAAGATGTGATGACTAATCATATTACTCTGTAATATAAATTGTAGTTGGTACGCATCGTTATGGACAGGAGGAATAATGAAGTCAGTAAGCTAGTGGCATTGTTTTATTGTCCTTGGCGTTAATGTTAGGGCAAAGTTGTGGATGTATTTTCTGGCATCTACTACTGTGACGCCGCATACGTGTTGAAAAAAAAGGCGGCTAAAGGAAGGCAAGCTACGCAAGGCAGAGTGGACGAAACCCGCTTTGGCATACGGTCCAATCCAGGACAAGTGGCGGTTATTTGCGTATTGTGTAATAAATAGCTAGTCGGAGAGAGAGGGGACAGGGGAAGACCTTGGCCGCTGGCCGTCGGCTTTACGACGCGAGGGTGGACACTGGATGCGTCCCGTGCCGCCAACTTGAGTGCAGCTTTGCGGTAAAAAAAAGCAACAGCCATGCCGTAGTTTGCCATCTTCACAGCATACCACTAAAAAGTTCGTTTGAATTTTACGATCACCTTCTTAAAAGAAGAAAGTGAGAAATGGTGATAAATAATTATATGACACAAAAATCAAGCCTCTGTATGTGTGATATTTGGTTTGGAGAGTGCGATGCTAGACATCTTATGCGTCTTTGTGAATTTTGCTTTTTATGATACATGCATGTGCTGGTGTACAGCGGTGTAACCAGGACTTTTTTCTCAGGAGGGTGGGGAATATTTATGTTGCAATGTACTTAATATACAGGATGTAAGGAAATTAATAGCCAAAACTCCGGGAGGTGATTCCTTATAAAAAAAGCAAGCAGAATGATTTGAGTCACTTTCAAGACAAGGAGATATAAGCCCTTTAAAATTTAAATTTAAATTAGGGTTTGTTCAAAATACCTAAAATCGTTGAGAGTTAAATTACAATTCTGTAGGAGATGGTGTCATTGAGATCTTTAAACTGTAGAAAATTGAACATTCGAACGTTTCCCTTCCATGGATTGGGGGAAAAAGGGGGTGTGGCCACCAAATTATTTTGCCATCGGGTTTTGTGAACATTTAATGTTGTCTATTCGAGCAGCACTTTGTAAGGAACAGAAAGGGTCTTCTTGTTGCAAGCTCCCAGGCTGCATAGTTTGCCAGAAAAAATGCACATAACTGTTTCTGTGACAATAAAGGAACGCCTGGTATGTAGGCTAAAAGAGGTACTTCCGCCAAAGGAATAACTGGTTTGTACATGCGTCGTGCTCTCAGGAAAATGCAAATGTGTGTTACAAAATAAATCCAATTATCTTTAAAATATTAGGCTCGACTCGGTCAATTTGGTAAGAAATTTGGTTTTGGCAGCATTTTTATATAATTTTTTTTTCCAAAGCGGAAAATTCACGAATATTTTAAGCAACTTAACATTCCTTTTTGTAAAGTCTGAAAGTATTACAATAATTTTGAAAATGTTTGTTTGTTTTACTGAATGACTGAAATAGAGTGCTATGGTCCCCAAAACAACTAGCTATGTTCGCAAAGCAATATTTTCTTATCATTTCGTTTCTGTAATTCAGCAGAAAAATATATACAAATATAGTTTTTTTGCAGGATTTTGCGACATGCTTTCAAAATACTGCATTAAAGGTTGCATTTTCCTGATAGCACTGCATACTTACAAACCAATAATTCCTTGGCGGAAGTGCCACTTTTTGTCTACGTACCAGGCGTTCTGTTATTGCCACAGCAACAGAGAACAGTTGTGTGTCTTTTCTTGTAAACGGCTTATTCTAGGAGCTTGCAACAAGAGGACCTTTCATGTTCCTTACAATTAAATGTTCACAAAATCAGACGGCAAAGTAATTTTATGCAATTTGAGGGTGGCCAGCCCTGTTACTTTCATGAAAGGGAAAGGTTTGAAAACTGAATTTTTTACCGTTTATATTAAGATCTCAGTAATGCTTAACATCACCTACGGAATTGTAATTTATCTCCTAACCGGTTTTGACATTTTGAACTAACACAATTTTTAAATTACATTTTCAAGGGCTCATGCCTCCCTTAATATTCACTTACCTTGAAAGTGTCTCATATAATGTATGCTTACTTTTTCATAAGGAATCACCTCCCGGAGTTTGGGCTATTCATTTCCTTCATCCTATATACGCATCCGTGCATACACGCACTTACACAGAATAATTGATTTTGTTTGTCTGGTATTATTGCTGGTGTATTTCAGAACCGCGATAGTGTAGTGGAAAGTATGACTGTTTACTCAGAATTTCTATAGGAGCCGGGAGGAGGGATATCGAGATACATCTCTGTTGGTGTATAATTGCTGTTCGGAAACTCGCCTGAAGTATTGTGGTAGGTGAATGCTTTTGGGAAATGGTGACAGTTATATCGTTGCAACTCCTAGCCTAGCTCAACTCGTATGGTGGTATGACTGTCCATGAATTTCGATGTTATAGTTCGTATTTTCGCAAAATATCGAAATCAAAAGATGTTCTTCATTGTTTAATGTAATCTAGATCTGAAACGACGTAAAAATAACGTGCTAAAACTATTCGCGAACATACAAGAATTGGGTTGATCACCCACTAATTGCATAACAACTTTTTGTCATGTAATGTAGCCATTTTACATATGTGGTCGCCGTTCTCAGCACCTTATACTGAACAACACGGCGCCCTTTGTGCAAGTGAGGGGCACTTAGCGTTTCCTTTAAGAAAACTTTCACAAGAATGTTAGCAACGCAAAAATGCCTGGTATGTAGGCAATAAATCATACACGCGGTAGTAAACACATCGACTGAGCTTGGACAATGGAGTTCAGACAGTAATCAAAGAGTTTTTTAAGCACTCAAGCCATGTGATCCTGAATGGCTTGCATGTTCTTTAGACATTATCCTAGTGATTGAGCAAACCTGCCTAACCCCAGCCTTAAAATCAGTCTTGTTGCGTCGTCGGTGACAGGTATTTGTGTGCGGTTTTTTTTGTAAACCAGTAGGTGCTGGCAACTAGCAACAAAAGCTATTTTACTTCTACGTAACGGCAAAAAAAAAGCACGTGATTAACAGAATTATGTAATAATTTTGTGGAAGCTTTGTAACTCGTGTTGCACGTATTAATGGTCGAGTTACCCTGTTCTTGTCCTGCAAAGAAAAAAAAAACTAAATACGAAGCGAACTGTTTTAAACGTGCCCTGCCCGCGATCCTTTTCTCACCACTATAGGTTTTTTCTCTACTTATCTAAATCTGCCGATACGTAGGCAATTACCGACACGATCATTCTGCTTCACGTCCTGTCCGTTTGAACTCTGTTGTTGGCGAGATTTTGGTGCACTCGTTACGACGTCCTCGTGGACTGGCCTTGGCTCTCTCTAACTACTAAACTTTGCCAAGATTCTAATATACGTACGTACAGAATGTCGTTGTTCTGTGAATTTTTTCTTCAGTGGTCTCTCTCTGACTATGTGTTAAGTATGCCGTTGTCTTCTGATTTGCCACTGTACCTAATTCAACAATGCTGTTTTAACGAAATTCACCCGTCGATGTTCGCGTAATTGAACCTAAAGAATTGGATTTAAGCAGTTACGTATTCAGAATTACTTTGTAGTCATTTTTGTATAAAATATTTAATCATATTGTGCGTAGAAGACGTCTCGTCGTAGGAACAAGGGTGGGAAAGGAGAGGGGTACTTACAAATTAATTCAGCTTAACGTCAGAACAATACATTGCGTACAACTTCACAGTTGTAGCTCGAACATTGGGCCTCTGTGTACTAGCAGGCACACTTGATCCAGTGTACATGCAGTATTAAGAAAGAGTGCGACATGGTGGTCAACCAGGAGCGATCGGACGATGTGTGGCACAAGAGGCAGTGCACTGTTGTGTAGGTACACGATAGACTCGCCCTTGAAACGGGGGTCGAGGCGTGAGCGGAACGATCCAGTGACGATAACTGCAGGCGCTAGGCCGGTGTGACGGTGCACGTTGCCGAAGACTGCTAGGCGTGCGTCACGGTGCGGCCAGACACGGATGCACCGTGGTTAAACAAGCAGAAGCAGAATTTGCTGGATCAGTTCGCCCCTTCAAGACTGACATTCCACGCGCCAATACTGCCTCAAGCGCATGTGGTGCACAGACGGCGGCATGTGCGGCAGCAGGCATGGATAATATGCTAAGATGCTGCAGAGGTGACGAACCAAGCGTGCGGACACAAACTGCCGTGCCACATGTCTGAGCTCTTGAGCTAGGGTGTGTGGCGAGACTGCGCTGTCCGTAATCCTCAAGCTCATAAGATGTCCGCCCTCGTGCTCATAAACGCGACGCGAGCAAACTTCCTGAAGTCGCTCGGTCCGATCAATAATCGCCACTGACCTCATTTCAGTTCTAAGATTTTAATTTTTAATTATTTTGACAACAGAACCTATTAGATAAGTAAGTAAACATACGAACCCAAGTGGCAACGTTTCTCGAACGATCAAGAACGGAAACATATTCGGTACGATTGCCGTGTTCTTTGACGTGGGATTCTCATATCGTCAGCGTTCACGAAAAGCAGGAAACAATACAATTTAGGCTGCTGCCTACCCTAGATCCCTGGCAAGAGCAAGAGTAGAGATTTAATTGTATAATTTTAGTATATAAAATGCGGCCCAGTCACCTTTCGTGATAACTCTTTCGGACGAAATCAATTTCCACCCAAGAAATAGAAACATATTCAAACATGAATTAAAATGCGGGTAGAAAATGTATGAGTAGGTTATTATAGTGTTTTTCAGCCATGGAAATGCTTATTTTATCACAACTTTCATGGTTTTAAAATAACAACCAAATATAGCCTATAGAAATGACGGTTGCACCGAGATAAACAAAACAGTTAGTGGTGCCATAGACACTAAAACCCCCTTTTTTACACCCTCTGCTTTTACACCTACTTTTTGTGTCCTTTTTGCTGCTTGTACATTAGAAATTTCCCTCTTTTTACATGTAAATGTATTTTATAGCCATTTTCCAGGTCCATTGAGAAGTGTAAAAAAAGTGTTTCCAATGTGTGTGTTTGTGTGTATATGTGCGCATATATATATATATATATATATATATATATATATATATATATACACACACACACAGGATAGGGCTGAATTCGACCGACAAACTTCGGGAGGTGATTCCTTATGAAAAATCAAGTAGAAAATATACAGGACACTTTATACCTAAAACTAATATTAAATGCGGTATGAGCCCTTAATCATGGAAAATTTAAAGTGTATTTTTGTAAAATAATGGAAATGAAGAGGCATTTAATAATGACAAGTTGAGCATTTCATTATACCACCGGGACCTTGAAATACACATTAGAATCACATCAATACCTTGCACCCTAATGCAAAATACTAGGGTGGCTACCCCATTGATTACATGCCACTTTTCTACCACCAGGAATTACGAATGTTTAATGCGGTTTTCTGTTAGAGAAGCACGTCAGAATTAAATAAGGTCGCCTTGTTGTAAATTCGTAGGACCAACCGTTTTCGTGTAAAATTCGTAAAAATGTGGGCTGCAGTCAGACAGTTTCTTACTACGTAGGCAATACGGCATACACGTTTGAATGGCTGGCTGCCGTACCAACTGCTATGACTGATGGATGGAAGAGAATGGAGGCCTAACATATTATCAACAGCTAAAATCATTAGATACAGTAACACAAATAACTGAACAATGTCAGAGAACCGGGAAAGAAATCGGCCATGACCAATATCGAGGGATTCAACCCACCATTCGCCTGGAGTGATTTCGGGAAACCATGGGAAACAGGAACAAGGATGGGCGGAGTCGGGAATCGAATCCCGTAGATTCCTGCAACGTGATACACTTGCTCCACCTCACTCGTTGACAATAATGGAGGATATGCACATACTGTACACGTTACATTAACAGTGGAGTACCGTTACATTCGCGATAATTTGTCTGTGTGCTTAAAGTCAGTGTGTGATTACAGACATACCATTCGTATTCCTCACGTACCTGTACATGTATCGCTGTAGTCGACTAACGAGGATTACATACGAAAATAGTGGGTCGTGGAGAGTTGCGAGAAGAATCCAGTTCTGGAACCTACGTCATACTGAATAATAAACATGTTCGTACAACTGGGGTATGCGTTCTGGCAGTTCATCTAAAACTTCGCAGTCATTACGACATCTCGAACAAGCAAGGTAGGACATTAAAAGTGAGGACACGAATTGGAATGTTGGTGAGGTCATCCATAAGAACACGTAATAGTTAAATGTTATTTAATCGTATTCAGTAGAAGTATTATACTCTAAAATTTTTATAACGTTCAAAATGTATTAGAGTACACAACAGTGAATTTAGTGAACTTTATGGATCCAAATACACTACACAATGTAATATTTTCTTGTTTATTTTACAATCATTGAAGTATTTTCACAGCAATGAGTGATTAAAACAACCAAATTTATGTAGGGACAGACAGAAAACGGACTATTGAAGACAGATCGTGACATGACGTCGTACACACAAATACTACAGTATAAAATGGAATACTACTGACGACACCAAAATCTCTGTCCAAAATAAAATAATACGTTTAATTCACGTCTTCATTAAAGTTTACTGAACGTCCTAATAACCTTAGGCCCACATGAAAGGATTACTGAGAAAATAAGTTGTGAATGTTCTCAAGTACTATGTAGAAGTGAAAATAAGGATAGTTAAATAAGTTATGATTCTGATAACATAGCAAAGTGCTGGAGAACGACAAACCAACGTGCAGCGCACACATACGGCAAATTAAGTTCTCAATTTTGTCTATCAATTACTGATAGTTTTCACTTGCTAGCTATGCTCAGGTAGACCATTTAAATTTCAGGGGTCTCCGTGAGTTTAAACAAAATACGTCCAAAAATATTACTGAACTGTTCTGTTCGGGGAAACGTGGCGGCGGGACGTTAACACTACTGAGATGGAGGTTTTACCGGGAATTCTTAATTTTTAAACCTCCTGATGCAACATGGGAGTATTTCAGAGAGCCTTCTGGACTGGCCAGTGGGACATCCTTCCTTCATTCCTTCAGTGGAACTCAGAAGCGCAAGACTTCGACCCGAGGCAGCTCGGTGGCTCACACACGTCCATTCGCCATCACAGTTCATGGAACAGTCCTTTCCTTCAGTCCCGTCCGTGCTTATTCTTTGCCAACTACACTCCGACAAAGAGTATGTAAACCTCTACTGCACTTAAAATGTTTTTTGCCTCGCACAAATCACTCCAGTGCTGCACTAAACTTCTCTATTACTTACGTACTGAGAATTCTTTATAAAAATAAAAACAAAAAATGAATTAACATTAACACTTACAAATTGTAAGTAATAAAATCGGCCCCAATATAACAAAAATACAAATACCTTTTAATTGATAACATTAACATGACCAGTGTTTAAAGTTTAAATGTCTGTAATTAAGAGCTCAAACCTACATGTTACAACTGGTATTAAAAAATAGCAGTTAATACACAGTTCTAAAATAATTTGTTACTTGTACTGTAACCTTGTTTATGATAACGTTATTCAACAACATTCCTCCATTCTTGTAAACGAGCGAGGTGGTGCAAGTGTATCACGTTGCAGGAATTTACGGGTTCGATTCCCGATTCCGCCCATCCTTGATCCTGTTTCCCATAGTTTCCTGAAATCACTCCAAGCGAATGATAGGTTGAATCCCTTGATATCGGCCATGGCCGATTTCTTTCCCGGTTGTCTGGCATTGTTCGGTTCTTTGTGTTACTGTATCTAATGATCTTAGCTGTTGATGAGATGTTAGGTCTCCATTCTTTTCCATCCCTCAGTCATAGCAGTTGGTACGGCAGCCAGCCATTCAAACGTGTATGCCGTATTGCCTACGCAGTAAGAAACTGTCTGACTGCAGCCCACATTTTTAACGAATTTTACACGAAAACGGTTGGTCCTACGAATTTACAACAAGGCGACCTTATTTACTTCTGACGTGCTTCTCTAACAGAAAACCGCGTTAAAAAATTGTAATTCCTGATGGTATAAAAGTGGCATGTAATTAAAGGGGAAGCCACCCTAGTATTTTGTATTAGGGCGCAAGGTATTGATGTGATTATAATGTGTATTTCAAGGTCCCGGTGGCATAATGAAATGCTCAACTTGTCATTATTAAATGCCTCTTCATTTCCATTGTTTTACAAAAATACACTTTAAATGTTCCATGATTAAGGGCTCATACCACCTTTAATATTAGTTTTAGATATAAAGTGTCCTTTATATTTTCTACTTGATTTTTCATAAGGAATCACCTCCTGAAGTTTGTCGGTCGAATTCAACCCCACCCTGTATATACACATACACACACACACAAAACGTGTATCTAAAACATACCGACAAACGTTAACAGGTTATTACTGAGGCGGAAATAGATAGTTTGATATAGGGAACCCATGGTCCAGGACAAATATGGAGTAATGTAGACGCTTCCAAAATTTGAGAAAAAATTACAAATTATTTTGAAAACTGCTTGCTTGACAGAAACAGATTTCAGGTTACTAATAAGTGTTACCGAAACCAATAATAAGATTATGGATTTGTACATTTAACAAACCTCAGTCATCTTTAAATGGGGTGGCACCACTCTTATTTTTGAAAAATAAAAAAAATAAAATGTACGTGACAGTAAAAATGTGCTATTTGTGACCAAAAATAATACAACGTCCACAAAATTAGAAAAATAAATGTATATTGCAAAAACTGTCTAAATCTCGTCGTTAAGGGTAATCATTAAATGTTTGATGAGAACTGCTATTGCCTACCAAGTATGAAACTAGGAATGGCTAACTGCTTGCCCCACCAGTGTTACCTTTTTGGCATTTGATTTGTGGCAACGAGGAATCATACGTTGCATCGTGTAGTGTGGTTACTTATAACATTGGTATGCGTCGTGGTTTCCCCTCCCTCAAAAGCCCCCTCCCATTATCGGTAGTGATGTTCCCCTTCCCGGAAATGGGAGAGGACTATAGTAGACTACAAACCCATACTAATGTACAAGCAGCAAATGGGACCACAAAAAGCAGGTGTAAAATGAGGGAAAGTGTAAAAGCAGAGGGTGTAAAGAGGGGGTTTTAGTGTCTATGGCATCACTAACTTTTTTGTTTATCTCGGTGCAACCGTAATTTCTATAGGCAATATTTGGTTGTTATTTTAAAACCATGAAAATTGTGATGAAGTAAGCATTTCGATGGCTGAAAAACACTATAAAAACCTACTCATACACCCCCCCCCCCAAATTTAAATTCATATTTGAATATGTTTCTATTTCCTGGGTGGAACGTACACCAACGATGGAATGACAAATATGGTTCTGCTGTACAGTGAAATGAAAGGTAATGCATGCGCTGCTGCACGATTGTATCACGATATTTTCCCTGCGCGGGGCAACCTCATCACGAGACCTTCAGCAGTGTCACTGAGAGACTGCGAGAAACAGGCACGTTTAATGTGCGAGGTGGCTCTGGTCACCCAAGGAATGAACGTACACGAAATGTGGATAAAGAAGTTCTCAACCTTGTGGAGTAAAACAAGCACCCGCGCCATTGCGCACGGAGTGAGCGTGTCCAATTCAACTGTATGGCGTGTTATGCACGAGCACCTGCTACATGCCTACCAAGTGCGAATGGTCCAGGCATTGTCACCAGCAGATTTCGCTCCTCGACATACGTTTTCGCAGTGGTTCTTGCATCAGTACACAGAATATCCAGACTTTACATCCATCGTATTGTTTAGGGATGAAGATACATTTACGCGTGATGGTTACTTTAACAGCAGGAACAGTCACATTTGGGACAACATCAATCCTCATGCAACTGCCATAGTACCGAACCAGCAACGATTCTCTGTGAACATCTAGGCGGGTACTGTCGGCGACCATCTCATTGGGCCATACGTGATGCCACACAGACTGAATGGACACACGTACTGCCAATTCCTGCAATTGACATTGCCAGAGTTCCTCGGGCGTGTGCCGCTTGCGGTTCGACAACGTATGTGATTTCAACACGACGGTGCCCCTCCACATAACACACGAGCTGTACGTAATCACATGAACACGGCATTTTCAGCACCGTGGATTGGAAGAGGTGGGCCTATTGCGCGGCCAGCACGTTCTCCAGACCTTAATCCGCTCGATTTTTTCCTGTGGGGGTTCATCAAGGCTCTGGTGTACGACACACTCATCGAGTCGGAGTAATATCTGCTAGCTAGGGTAATGACCGCCTGTGACAAAATTCAAAATAACCAGGTGTTTTCGAACGAGTACGCCAGTCTTTGATACGTCGACTGATTGTTGTAATGAAATGGGAGGCCACCCGTTTGAACTCTTGTAGTAGAGTTTATCATAGAATTTCTTATGATAGTGCGAAATAATATTGGTAGTACACAGACGTGCATTGATTTTTATTATTTTATTTCTCGTTAAAGGGAGGCAGTCCCACCTAATCTCTTTATGAAACTCAATAATGTTTTACCACACACAAAGTTGCAGGACACATTCCACTATGGCACAACATGCAATCAGTCATTCCTTGTTGCATACTTGGTAGGCAATAGCAGTTCCCTATGAAATCAAACATTTAATGATTACCTTTAAAGGACGAGATTTGGACAGTTTTTTTTTCATTATATATTTCTTTTTCTAATGTTTCCGACGTTTTATTATTTTTGGTCACAAACAGCACATGTTTACTGTCACGTATGTTTTTTTTTTTTTTCAGAAATAAGGGTTAAACATGATTGAGGTATATTAAATGTACAAATCCCTCACGTTATTATTAATTTCGGTGACACTTATTGGTAACCAGAAATCTGTTTCTGTCAAGCAAGCCGTTTTCAAAATATCACAATAATTTGTAATTTTTTTCTCAAAATTTGAAAGCGTCTACAGCCTGCCCTATTTGGCCTGGACCATGGATTCCTTGTATCAAACTTTCTGTTTCAGTCTCGGGAATAATCTGTTAAAGTTTGTCGGTATGTTTTAGATACACGTTGTGTGTATGTACAGATGTGTGTGTGTGTGTTCGACAGGTATCAATTCAAGATGTAAATCTCATTCTTTGATTTCGCCAAGACTCTGGGTTAGGCAGCAGCCTGAACTTTCAGCAGCTTCCAGACTTCCGCCCACGTACATATTGCTTAATTATTCTCCGCTCACTCTTAGTTGAGTTTTAGGATAAACAAAGCAAATTATAAACAAACATGTTCATTGGCTGCCGACCGCCGTGCGCTGTGATCTTGCATAAGAAATAGATCTTCGTTATCTGTCGTGTACATATAAATTTACCAATCCATCACTTAATGAGAGAGTTTTATTAACAAATGTCTAAAATATACAGACGTTATAAACACAATCTACGACGCTATATGTTTATTACTTTAATTACGGTTAGCGGACGACACGTCCGTACAGTTGCTTCACGAGGTATTTAACCACTGAGGCACTGATAAACGTACGAGTTTCTTGGTACACTTGCCAGTATTTAGAGACGTACGATACTCTGAAGATACCAAAAGTTTAGTTCAGTAATAATTACCACAGTAAAAATAAGTCAGAAATATCACAATCAGATATAATGTTTTATTTTTTCAAAGTATTTTTGGACGTTAACGCGTCAATGTTGTGGTTACTGAGAATGTTTTCTTTCGTTCGTCCATTTTCCGTTCCAGTTTGTCCGATCCACGGCCGTGTGGTCCGATCCAAAGTTCCTTGTACTATTTTCTTCCGTCCTCGCGTTGGTTTATATGTACGTAGCTTGCAGATTAGGTTATGTGATGCTGGACGTGAACAGTGAAAATGCCTTGCATGGTTTTCGAAACGTGGATATATGTCTTCATTACTGAACAAACTGTGGTGATGTTTATAAGGCAAGAATAAACATCTCGCATAGCAATCTTTTATGTATAAAAAAAAACAATATGTGTCGTGAATTATCGACAGATTGTTTGGTGATTTATAAAATGTAATTTTTCCAAAACGAAGTACAAAATAATCCAGGAGGACTTTACAGTAAGTGTTATCACACTTCTTGTTGACAACTTTTTTCTGCATGTAGTGCCAAATTTTCGTTACGTTAATACCGGAATATTTGAATACAATCGTTAGTCATGACTTGACAATTACTATTAAATTTGGAAATATACAGTAATTACACATTGTCAATATTTTTATCAAGTTTTTGTGTAATTTTTGTTTTCCTATGTCGTTAACACGTACGAAATTTTCACGCAATATTGTTTTAATATATACGGCGTTGTTGTTTCCTATGATGCCGACTGTACACACTTTTGTCGGTTGGAAATAGTACGTCGGCGCGACGCACAAATTGAGCCAATTAGAAGCTAGCGAAGTGCAATGATATTACTTTATTTGTTTACTTCAGAACTCAACTTAGAGTGAACGGAG
>PNEQ01092413.1:0-26066 GCA_003012365.1 Medauroidea extradentata
CACAAGTAATTAAGGGGACTTTTCAATACACACAACTGAAAATTACCACTCACTTCTTACGTAAATTTGTCTATAAGGCCTATATTTTTACAATACAAATTATGTAACACACACTGTAATATTAATCTCCTGTGAATATAAATAGACTGGTATAAATTTTGTAATATGGCACCCCTAATATACTCTTGTCATCGAGTAGACTTTAATAAAGAAAATCTTACCAGTGTAAAGCAAAACTGCACAATGAGTTTCCTTAATTGGACCGGTCCAATTTCAGCAACTTCGAGAGGTTCAAATTAGGAAACTCCGCCATATTTACTACTTGGCTCGCTCATTACAAACTATAGGCATGATTTTCACGTGTTATATATTTAAAGGAAACGTATATGTATGATATTTATAGATATATGTAACAGTCGCACACATAACTAACCTGATACAGTAGTTTTCGCTTACAGCCACTCGTGAAATATTACATTACAAGTAACGAAAACACGTTTCTGACTGCACGTCACACACCTCTTGTGTTTCAACGCTCACAGTGGGGTGGTAGTGTTGCTTGAGCATGTAGTTCATATGTCTGCCGGGAGATAGCACCTCAGTTCACAAACACGCGAGATACAGCGGTGGTCCAATTTTGGCGCCGGTCCAATTTCGGCGACTTTCCCCTACAAATAGGAAAACTCACGAAACTATATTGCGTAATTTTGCTGCCAACCATACAAGCAGTAAGGGGACTAAAGTTAACGTTGAATTGTACGCAGTAACGTCTAGTGAAATTTTTCAACGGTTAAATTTTAAGTGCTCACTTTATCCAGAATGACCTATGCAATACACGACATTGTAGGCTATTGGAATAAGTCGGGCAAGTAAACTACATCTTACAGTCTAGCAAGTACGTGTAATTTGCAAGCATCTATGCATTATGTAATACATGATATCAGGAAACAAATCCTAAGCTAAGACTAAAATGCTGCAAGACGACATTTCACGTGCACAATGTGGCAACACTGCACGGAGAAATTTCACTCTTACACTCCACGTTAAGGAATTATGTTATGTACGTTGCGACAAGTAAACGTAGAATAATGTATGTACTGCTCGCGATTTGAACCTGCGCCCATAATATGTAGGTCAGAGCAGTAGTAGTAAGATAAGTAATGTATGTAGCGTGCAAGAGGGGACTAACTACTGTGTTATGTTGCCACATTGTCCACGTAAAATATTATCCTACAACATTTTGCCACTAACATTTAGATCGTCAATTTAGCACAGGATTCACGGGGTATGCTTATTATGCGTTTGATTCTGAACATCCAGCACATTTACAGTACTGTCGTATATAATGACCGAAAGGCAATTAATTCTCGAAATTCGCTTAGGAAAGCCCACTTAAGGGTGTTCAAGGGCGATAAAATCATAATTTTATATCTTTATGAAAGAGTGTTAGTTTTATAGACGATAATTGTGAGTATAGTTTCCTCTTCCAAAACAATTTTACCTCTCATAGTTTTCTCATAACGGTGCGACAAATTCAAAATTTGCTTGTTCTGCTGCCTTGCAAATAGTGAAAACCAACTGACATACACAAACGAAATAATTCATTGTAATATTACATCCCATTAGCTATGCAGTAAAGGATTTGAAAGACCATAACGTAATGTTTTGAATTTTTTAAAAAATCGCAAAAGTACAGGAAAAAGTTGAAAATTCAGCAATTTTTTTAAAATACGAAAATTGTTCGCGGGATTTTTTAAAAAGGTTTTATTACGTAGCCCATAGTACGTTATTTCACTGTGAGTTATTTCACTAACGTAAGAAAACTTGTTTTCACTATTTGCATGGCAGCAGAACATGCCAATTTTGACTTTGACGCACCGTTATGAGAAAACTATGCGAGTTAAAATTGTTTCGTAAGAGTAAAATGTACTCACAAGTGTCTCCTATAAAACTAACAATATTACATAAAAATATAAAGTTATGATTTCATCGCACTTGAACACTCTTAAATGTTACATCAAGTAATCTTAAATCTAACTGTTCCACTATCGGGTTGTTTTCACTTCGCTTCGTCTGAAAACTGTATTTACGCAGTAGAATTTACCGTCTCGGCGACACCGAGGTCAGCAGAGACGAGACCAGTGGTTCAGACATTACGCAACAAGGAGATGATCGACCATGACGTAATTTTAACATTTAGAATTCCGTAAATTTTCTGTAGTTCTAGGCAAATTTAAAGTGAGTTGGTTGCCTGTATATGCTATGACCGTTAGCGAGCCTAGGGACCCTGGTTTTTCGCGAAAAGAATTTAGCCTCACTCTGTTTCGGTGCCTTACGCGCACATCTGCAGTTCTGCTTCGTGGGCAGTGATTTGATAGTTTTAATCTCTCGAGCCTTGGGATTCTACCGTCAAATCACAGCCGTGAGGAGATGCAGAGATTTTATTGTAATTTGCTCAGTCAAATGATAGACGGCTCTTCATATTGACAAGCTGCCAATAACCATGAAGCAGAATTGCAGATGTGCACGTAAGGCACTGAAACTAAGTGTGGCAAAATTCTTTTCGCGAAAAACCAGGGCCCCTAGTGATTACATATGTTTTGAAGTTTTTCTTTAGCCACCACACGTGTAAGCAAAGTAAACGCACCCACGTATGAATAGAGATGATGGTAAAGTGTGGAAATGTTTTGCACCAGAATATCTTTGAATACGCTGTAGTTTCTTGCAACATATATGCTTCGGTGATATACTTCGGACACAACATAGCTGTCTGCAGACCACTAATAGCAAGGCATCAAATATTACAGTATCGGGACTCTTATTGACTCAGTCAAATAGGGTAACATCTCCAAGTACAAGCTAAAGCCAGTAATCTTCTGGTAAGATGAGCGTGTATTGAAATCCTTAAATAGTCAAGTATTCCCGCAGTAAACCACCATCTCTGCGAATGAAGTAAGTTATTTCGAACAAAGGTGTACTGGTGCACTGTGTACATTGTATTTAACAAATGAAAAAAAAAAAACTTTACTTGTATTCGTTTCGAATGATTGTGGAACCCACATAAAACAGAATTTAGAACGACAGGTCCGAGAATTGAACCAGTGTCCTCCAGAATATACATAGCGTGTTTCCCTCCACCGCTTCACCTAATTCTGAACACCCATCTTTATAAATTGGTAATACTGAAATGAGAAAATAAAGGTATGTGTTTATTAGTAAGTTCTTGCACAGCAATTTAATCAATCAAATAATTAATTGATTTTCTCCGCGTGAAGAATAAGACCCTCAAGTTCCCAACTCATTAACAGTCTACCTTCCTCTTTCATCATACTGTCAGAAGTATTTGAGAAAATGACGGGGATTGTCAGAGTAAAGGGGATGTTGCTAAGAGGTGTTGGTTGTAGAAGCGGATGAATTTATTTTGCTGACGTAATATCCGCACGAGTTAATCAATCATTCTCCATTGAAATAACCTAGTGCGGATTAAGAATGCACGAACCGTAAACAAAACTAATAGCAAATTACGCCTGAGTGAATGGGAATGTACTCCAACGCAGAGAAGATTTTTTTTTTAATTTACAAATTCTTCGTATGCGTTTTTTTAATTATTAAAATATCTAGTCGTTTTTATTGTTTTATGCATAAATTGTTTAAATGGGCATCTTACCATCATTATTACGCTCGTATACTGCTCGTTATAATAGTCAATGAAAAACATCTCGACCTGTCAAATAAAAATTAGTGCACAGTGTTTCCAAAAATTAAATGTGTTTCTACCGCATAACTGAGACCAACTCAACTTTAATTGTTTCTGATCGTTTTCTTTAGATTTTATAAAGTTGAAATCTTATCACCTGTAAGCCTATACACGTATTAATCTTACGTTTGCAATACGTACGAACGTTGATTTGTTCATTATACCGTTAAAGTTCATAAGTATTGTGTAAGATTGCTACAGACGTGTCAAAATGTTTTGCAAATATCAGAATGACTTGTAAACACTGCAGAAAAATTCCAATGTATGAACTATAACCTGGAGGTCAAACATACCGTAAAAAAGTATCTATTTCACCAAAGACAAAAGATTAAGCACAACATTTTCTTAAGTTGAAAACCAACTAGTGTTGACATGCCTTCATACACCACTTCAAGAACGCTACAACAATTTATCACCGTGCTTATAAACCAAACTACATCTACGGTTGTCGCCTTCCAAACTCCTCGAGTATTGTATAGAATTTCGGCCAGCGCAAGTTTAATAAAAAAATTATTCAGCGTACTGCGTAGCTAATGCATCCATAGAGTGTTTATATCAAAAGCTCAGGTGCGTAACGGTTACGTGTTGGATCCACATTCGGCAGGATCTGCGTTTGATCCATGGATCTGGCATTGAAATAAAAGCAACCCCTTACACGAAAATTCCCGGTCCTTTATACAGAATGTCCCATAAGTCCAGTATCATAGAGCAAATAGAAATTGGCGAAATATGGAATGTTTTAATAGTGTTGTAGTGTAATGAAATGTAATTGTGAATAACGACATTACCACTACATGCCGCTCCATCCCGCTGACCATGTTACATCGTGTACAAAGCAATTTGAACATTTTCTGTTTAAATGACACATGGAAGTGAACACACTGCTGTTGTCCTACCGTAACACACTACAACACTATTAAAACATTCCATATTTCGCCAAATTCTATTTGCCCTATGAGACCTGACTTATGGGACAGCCTGTACATGAAAGGGTCACCACTAAATATATCATAGAAGCGAGTTGTGGGCGCGTAGAATGTACGCCATTTCAGTGACTTGCATCCTAGGAGATAGTTTGATGTGTGAAGTGAGTGATGTGGAATCGTTACCATTTCCGCAATTCTAGGATTTGAACACGCAAAATACGAACACCCAGGCGACCAACTTAACACGCCTATTGTACTGTAAATAATCACCCTAGTAGCAAATACAATCATTTTTCAGTTGGCCAACGGTTGACAGTGCGGCCAACGTTCGCTAGTATGATTGTCTACTTTTGCTGGAATGGTTCTTAACCAGGCCTTGTCAGTAAATATGTGTGTAATTATACTGAAATAATTATAATGTGGGCAACTTAGTTTAAACAGACTGACATATTTCAGCATACGGTCCACAAGCAGATTAGCAAACTAACACACAAGCATCTGAGTATAATAAGAATGCTTGTGGTACATTGTGGTTAATGTGTGGGTGGTTTCATTATGCATCATGTATGCTACATGTGGCTACGAGTGCATTCCGAATGTTTACTACCTGTGGGCTGCTCATCACGATCAGATTTGTACAAGTGGGCCAGTTGATGATTGCTACTTGGGTAATAATTGGTCGACTATCAGCAGAGACCTGAAAAATTCGCGGGCTCACTGACATGTAGCATAGCATCCAAGAATATCTGGGAATTCAAGCAGATAATAGTTAGAGGCACTGGAAAATCGCGAAAATGTTAAAAAAAAGTCTCCAATAGACTGTATTATACTAACCGTGACACGTGTGAACAGTTTTGGGACAAATCACTCACGCTGTGTGTCCAAGCTGTGCAGTTCTATTTGGGCCTGTTGTAAAGAGAAAAAATGTTACAAATAAACGATAGCCAATGTTGATGCAAAACATTAAGTGTTATATACTTGACGTTAGAGCCTAGCAAACAGTAAACTATTCCCGCGATTTTCCAGGGTCTCTAATAATAGTATATGTTAATTAGCTACTCGCTGACACGGTGAAAAAACGATTTGGCATCCATTTTCTTGCTTCTTTTTTACTGAATTAACTCTAACTCTCTCCGGAAGCGGTCAAATAAAGCGAGCCAATTGAGAAAGTGTGACAAGAACTTAAATTTGTTTGAGATTTAGCTTGTGTACAAAAGATAGCGCTAATTGTTTAAGTTCCTAGCTATCAGGCGATGGTTAGCAGAGGCGACATAGCACTACTTAAATGACCTGAGCACGATCTGAAACACGAATTACCAGTTATCCTGTTTATTGTGTAGTAACAAAACCGTTTGAATTGAACTACAATATTAGTTTCAGTCACTCATGCGTTGCATTTGTAATATCTTGAATCATGGCCGGCTTTAGTAGAAGCCCGGAGTATTGAATGTGGCAACGTTACATCGGAGGCCTGCTGCTTGTTGCTGATTGGTAGCCCTAGTCAGTGTAGACGTGTACACGCCACTAAAGCCGCATCTATACACGTCGCAGAGACTAGGGTGGCCAAGAAGTGACAAGCAGCAGGCCTCCGATGCAGTGTTGCCACATTCAATACTCCGGCCTTCCAATCAAGACGGCCATGCTTGAATACACGCTAACGGGGAACCGCAGTTAACCCAGTGTCTAGACCGCTCGCCTCCATTGAGGCGAACTAGGCTCGATACCCCGCGGAGTATATTCCACCAGATATTTCGTGCGTGGAAATCAGCCAAATATGTCCATTGGCCAATGGGTTTTCTAGGGGTTCTTTAGTTTCCCCACGTCCTTTGGCAGACGCCCACAGGCATCAGGCAGTGGCGAATTTAGAAATGTAATTGTAGGTGGGCGGTGGGGGCCATATGTTAATTTATGGATTCCAAAAAAAAAAATACCAGCCATCTCAAAAGTGTAGTTCTTTACTGTAATAGAACATTAAAAATAACATACATACACGTATACAAGTAGGACACATCAAATGTACTTAGATCATCACGGAACAAAACTCCAGTTTCTTTCAGGTGACTGGACACACTTTGGCTACATAATGTTGAACACGATGTGCCTAATTAAAATGCCTTATGTTACACATGAAGCTCTCTTTCGTAGTCAATGATTGGACGTTTTTAACTGTCAGCTTCTTGGCACAGTCAAATAAGTGACGTCTCTGCACACAGTCATGATGCTAATAACCACAAAGCACAGCTGTGCATGTCCGCATAAGGCATTGAAACTAAGTGGTGCAAACATATGTTTGTAAAAATACCGGCACCTACATGAGTTGGAACCCTTGATTTTTGCGAAAAGAATTATGTACCATTTTCTTTCAATATCTTATGTGTACATCTATAGTTCTACTTCATGGCAAATTGTCTTTGTGCAGAGACATGTTTCATGTTGATTGCACCTTTCAGAGCAAGGTTACTTCGTCACTACACGTCTCCGGTTTTCGGGTAAAACCGTAAGGCGTTATGAGAGTTAAATCTTCCAATCACTGAGCCTGAAGCATAACTGCAGATGTGTACGAAGTCACTGAAAGAAGTTGGTGCAAATTTCTTATCGTAAAAATCATGTCTCCCTGCCTATAAGTTTTTTTCGTATAACACTTACGAAACTGTGAAAATGTTTTAATGCAATTTTCTTTTAATTTAATACCCGAGGACTTTAAACTGAATCGTAGGCAGAGTAATATTTAGCCATATACTACTTCAAAGTGTTCACTTTTAGACGTTAGAGCATTGCTCGCTCATTTTCCTAACCCAGGACCGCAATTGCACACAACCAATTCGTAGTGCTGCTGCCACGCCATTAAGTAATCGTTCCATTCTGCAGTAACTAGTTGCGATAGAGTCACACTCGCTTGATGCTTCCACGCTTCTCTGAGAGCAAAGTTTCCGCAAGGACGAAAAACCACTCTAAAATTTACCCGCTTTGTTGGTTCGCTTCGCTAAAACGCCTGCTCGAAGTTCGTGAATTTTTAAATGTCCACCGTTACGTCAGTATTGATCGTCCATTATTTTCTTACGCTTCAAGGGTCTTCCTATCAAACATGTATGATGTCGGACAACAAGACTCGATGCGTTTTTATTGAAAATTTTATTTGAAGTTCAACAATAAACTTTGTTCTTTAACAAAAATAAAATTGGAAACAAACAAATAGTAATAGCATATCATGACTGAGGTATTGACTTGTATTTAAAAATAAATAGCACACATAAGTTAGAGGAAAATTTCGCGAATTTATATGCAGACAAGTTATATTTCGACTAGGCCTACATGTTAGTTTCACTTACGTACTTTCTATTGCAATAGATGCTAGTAACTGATTTAGTGAAATATTTTGTACTGTACCATAAGCCATTTCAGTACAGGCTCAAAGTCTGCATGAAGACGGGGGCAGATGTCAACTGCAGAAATGTCGCGACTAGCTTGTCTGAGAGAAACTCCAATGTTCTGTGTTTTCATAGTTGTTTCGTCTAGTCTTGTGTTTCCGACGTCGCTGCTGAGTCACGCTGTTTTGTATTACATTGTCTTCGCCTTAGCTATTGCCTATACCATGTTATTTTTGGGTTCCTGAACTGTCTCAATTTTCTCTTTCCTCTTTGTTATTTTGTTGTACATTTTTGTCTATGTGTGTTTTCTGTGATTTGACACAATTCCTACTGAAATTGTTTAGGTTATATTTTTAACTTTTCGCTGATTTGTGTTATATGTCATTTGGCAGAGATTCCCACTGGAATTGTTTAGGTTTAATTTTTAATTTTTCGTCTATTTGTGTTTTCTGTTATTTTACAGAAATTCCTACTGGTATTGTTTAGGTTATATTTTTAATTTTTCGTCTATTTGTGTTTTCTGTGATTTGACAAAACTCATATTGGAAATGTTTAGGTTACAATTTCCATGTATGTGTTTACGACATAAGATTTGGTTTGTTTATTCCTTAATAGTTTTCCTTGGTTCACTTTTGGTTTCCCGAGACGATATAGTCCTTAAACGGTATATTATGTCCACAACATTTCACGTAAACGTTTACCCCCGTTGTAAGACTTTCAAACACGATAGGGCGTTAGTCACTCCCTGAAGCACTCGCAGACAGTATAATAACTATCACTTATAAAACAAGGACATTATACTGAAATAAAAGTTTTGTAGCTAATGTTCCCTAAATTATTTTGTAGCAAACACGAAATATTTTCTTTAGTAACCACAATAGTTGAATGTTGTTGTGTTGACCGCAAAAACTATTTGGCAGGGTCAATATTAACAAAATATTTTGTGGATGCCACAGAATATATTTTTTCTTTGTAGTGCTTGTCGCCCCGAAGTATATAACAAAACATGTTCTACCGGTTTTGCGATAGTTATTATTTTTAACTTAAACGAGAGTAGATATCAAAATCTGTCGGGTAGTTTTGTTTAAAATTGTTTTAACTGTGATAGCTAATTTTTTCGAAGCAATAAATTATATGGTTTCAACTGAAAATGCAATTAACCAGAATTTCGTTAATTACATAATTATCTAACACTATATTATATTCACTGCCTTGAAAAAATCAGCCAAAAATGCACTGTTAAAAAATTCTGTAAATTCACGGAAATATTTACAGAAAAGTACTGTACTATTATGGAAGTGGCTTCCGTAATATTATGTTTACGGAAATTTGTCCATATTGCCAGTTTACGGATGTTTGACCGTAACTTTCCATAAATTCATGAAAGTTTGTTTCTACAATTTTAAAGCGTATTTTACTGTGTTTCTTAAAAAAGTGGTAATAATTATCACTATGAATCCAGGATATCAAATACAAAAAAATGTCTCTTATAAAGTTGATATCTTACCACTGCATGGAACTCATTTACTCATAAAATTTCACTGTGGTTCAATGGCGGCCGACCCACCGTGACTCAGTTGGTTGAGAGGCCGGCTTTGGTGCGAGGGGTTCTGAGTTCGATTCCCAGGTCTGGCTGGGATGTAAATTTGTGCTTGTCCCTTTGGGTCTCAAAAATTGTCACTATACAAATTGTCTCACGAAAAGTACTGGGGTCACTCAAATTACGTCATATTAAAGGGGGGAATGTTTGGTGCAGTGTTGATGCGGAAACTTCCGCATTGCCACTGCACCAAACATTTTTATAAAAAAAAAAACGTTTAGAGCTTCCGCCTGGAAATCATAAGGTCGTGGGTTCGAATCCCAGCAACTTCGAAAACTTTTTCAGGTTACTAAATAGTGCGTCAGAATCTCGATAACACATAGCCAATAAGAAAATGTAGTATTTCTAGAAAATGGAGTGCTAGTAGATTACAGAAATTTATTTTTTTTTTGCTGAAAACGGATTGTCCGTTATATTACGGAGGGTTCCGTTATCAAGAAAAACTGAGTGTCCGTTACTTTACGAAAATTTCTGGATAATTTTTTGCCAGTACTTTTTCGTAATTTCACAGAAATTTTTTGTAACAGTGTGAAGAAGACGATTTTAACACAACTTAATATCGCAAAAAAAAAAAAAAAAAGAAAGTTGAATCTGGAGATCATGACCTTAAATGTTACCTTTAAGTATCCTCACTTAAGCAAATAATTCGTAAAAATTTCCTTCGTTATAGCGTCTACCATGAATACATAACTGGCAATTATTAGGACAGAGACCCGGTTACAACCAAGACTGTATGACAGTAACGATGACTTCAAGGACATCAGCAAGAAGAAACTGGGGTTCCTGAGGATGAGGGGAAATTATCAGTGCAGGGGCGTCATTTGGGGCTACATGGGGGGAGGGGCAAATGCCCCCCCCCCTGGATTTGGAATTTTTGTGTATAAATATATTTTTTGTATTTTTAAATGTAAATAATGCTAACTTAAGGACATAAAACTGAAGTTTTATTATTAAAGTATCTAATTTATACATGCTTAATTAATAAAAAGATGCAACAAGGTCACTGTCGTCAGAAAACAAAATCTTGCCCCCCCCCCCCCCACCGGAAAAACCTGAAATGACGCCCCTGAATCAGTGCATCCACTACTTTCTGGTAAAACGAATTATGAACCTACCTGTGTTTCAAAGCCTTACGTGCACATCTGCAGCACTGGTTCAATCACAACCACATTTAACGTACGTACGGATACACGCAACGGTTCCGAAAATATATTCTTTTAACGCATATTATTCCATATATAAAAAATTATTTCTTACCGTTTTAACACTTATGTATCATTGTTTGGATCTGAATTATTCTGTTGCAGTATATGCAGCGTATATGATAAACTGTATTATTGTGGACATACGCCATTGCAATATTATGTCGTCACAGGAATCTTAGAAAGATACTAAGAAAAACAAACAACAAAACACAAAAAAATACAAACCAAGTTTGTTGTAGTCAACAAATAAAGGGAAAAAATTATGATAAACAACCAAAAATAAAAGTAGAAATACAAAACAATCTAATATGTAAAACTCAGGACATCACAATTAAGACAGCACAGACGATACTGGAACGAATATAATAATGGACACAAGACAGGATAACAACGATGACGTCACAGACAACACACTAGACGACACAACGATGAAGACACAAAAGAGCACAGTAGATTTCCAAAAAGCTGACATTTCACGGCGTTTCGGGAGCTGACATCTGCAATGCAAAGGCGTACGTCCACAGTAATACACTTTGTCATTCTGCCCCATTGCAAGAAATATTCAAAGACATAATGCATTATATATCATCGTTTGTATGTGAATTTTTCTGTTGCAGTACACCGAACGGATTTTTAGATATTTGCCCATGAAACATCACAAATTTTGTGGTCAAATAAGCTAAAATGAAATTAATAATATTTTGCTAACAAAAAGTACGTTATTTTTAAAAACGCTCTGGCAAAATTGTCTATCGTTTGACTGTAAACAGTCTCAAATTTTTTCGAAGCTTTTCGTTAAAAAATATTCGAGTTATTCGTAATAGTTTGAAATAAGTGAAAGACCGTGGCCTTAAAATTGCCACAAGTGAATAAATTTTTGCACTTGTAGATCTTTCTATGAGAGATTGGATTCACAACAACAGTTAATCTAAGATATGGGCGGAAATTGTTAATGTCGTAGTAAAATGTCGGTAATGGATGATCTTGGTTTACTTTAATTTTTCGAAGCGAATTTAATAATTTATGTCTATAAGATAAATAATCTGTGAAAATAAATTAATAAGGTACCTGTACCGAATATGGTCCGTTTAAGATTCAGCAATCATGTGTGCCTAAGTCATTAATTATATTACTAATATATCACACGGATGATGTAAGACAGATTTTTATGGATGGTGTGTGATCATACTGGACACTAGTGTGTATCGATCACTCATCGATCTCGGCATTACCACACAATGGCGACTACTGGGCCATATTGAGAACCAGGCCATATTCGGTTCAGGTACCTTAGTTAACAGAACCTTATGTTTGCATGTGCTGCATTCACAACCACCACTTAGCGTAAGTACGAAGCAGAAACGTGATCAACTCTGTTACGTACGTAAGTACGCTACGAGAGGATGTAAATGCTAGCAAGCAAACTATGCTTTTCTACTTTAACATGTACGTACACGCGTACACTACGCGGTGATTGTGAATCTATCTTCAAGGTCAGTGACTGGTTGTTTTAATTTTCACGTGTCTTGTGTTTCAACCCACAAATTACAGGAGTGTGGTGTTGCAGTACCCGTATTCTGGTTCACGAATTTATGTGACACAGGAACGCTCCCAATTACTAGAGACACTTTAATTTCGTTAGTTTTTTTAACGATTACTTTGACTTTAAACTCATCAACATGAAAGTAACTTTCACGGTTGCGTTCTACGGTTAGTTTCTGCTGTTTTTACGATTTTTATTACTGTATTAATGACAGTAAAAAAAAATGTTTTTTTTTTTCGTGATAGCCATTTTTTTTTTTTCAATTTAAGAAATAATACAGATTTGACTATGAAGTCAATTAACCAGAATTCAGTTTATTACATAATTAGCTGAAACTACAGTATTTACTGTCTTGAAAGAAATCAAGCAACATGGTGAAGACGATATTGAACAAAACTGCCAGACAGATTTCTGAATTCTGCTATTTTTTAGGCGTAAAAAATTAATATTGCTAAAAAAGAAAAGAAAGAAACTATGGAGCATGACGCGGCCTACCGAAATTTTCATCACATTGTTTTTGTTTTTTATTTGTACCAGATATTATTTTTCTTATTTTAGACACAAAATGTGACTAAAATTGTCTCTTATATTTATCTCTCATAGTTTCCGCGTAACTGCTTGTTAAAGTCAAAATTTTCCTGTTTCCGTTTTAAGGACTACTTACACTAAAACCAACTGACATACCAAACTGAAAAAAATTCACTGTGGATAAAGACCTCACTGGCTACAATGTGACGCACATAAAAACGTAGAATAATATTAATTTGTATTTAAATAAAAATGCTAAAATTTAAAATATTCAACAAATCTTTTTAAAATACAAAAAAAAAAAAAATATTTTGTGGCTTAATATACCTGAATTTGTAGCTTACAACATCATTATTCAACGAGAATTTTTTCAGTTTGGTATATGAGTTGGTTTTAGTGACGTCCATAAAACGGAAACATGCAAATTTTGGCTTTAACGAGCCATTACGCGAAAACTGTGCTAGATAAAAAAAATATCGGAGAAAAATTTAGTCACATTCTGTGTGTAAAACAAGAAAAAAATAACTGGTACAAATAGAAAAATAAAAAAAACGGTAACGAAAATTGCGGTAGAACTCGCCCTTAAACGAGTATTTGAGGACTCAGAAATAATAGGTAGGTATCCCTGATTTCTCCGGGAAAATTTTTGCACCACTTTGTTTTAGTGCCTTATGTGAGGATCTGTAGCTTTGCTTCGTGGTAATTAGCAGCGTATCTTTGTGTAGAGGCGTCAGCTATTTGACTGTGCCAATTAGAACAAGGTCATGGCGACACTACGCGTTTGTGATTAGACGTTGAGGTTTAAGAATATCCAATCGTCGGAAGCACAGAGCTAGAAGTGTGTATGTAAGACACTTAAGCAAATCGGTGCAGAAATATTCTCGTGAAAATTAGAGATCCCTTCTAATAGAATAACTTCACTCACGGCGTGGTGGACAGCAATTTTCTTCCCCGTGGTTTTTTTTTCTCCTTATTTTAGACACAAAACGTGACTAAATTTTTCTCTTATGAAATTTTTTTAATTTCGTAGTTTCCGAGTAATGGCTTGTTAAAGTAAAAATTCGCGTATTTCCGTTTCCCAGTGTGAAATATGTTCACTGCATTCGTAGTTACAGATATGCCTCCTTAATAAATATTCCCTGTTCTAATAGACTACTGTCTAAAAAAATCTGTTGAATGTAGGCCTACTCTGAAGGAAAAACATTCTTCGGTATTATTATTCGCCTCGGTCAAGTTACTCCGTTTTTTTTTTCATTCATTTATACGTGTCTGATACCAGTAGTGTGAAACTGAAACAACTTAAGAATACAGAACTAAAAAAATTAAAAAAATTAAATTTACACATTAGTATACATGTACCATAATTTCGTGCTAATGTACAATAATTTCGTGATAACGTACCATAATTGTAGATGTACCGTACGATAGCCGATCACTGACGATCTAACATTACTGGCCAGCACCGCCTGACCGGCGTCAGGACTACGCCGTGCCAACTATTCGCCCGCCAAGCGGTTCGACTGGCGACCAACTATGCCATCGATCCAACCCCGGGGTGCATTCCTCTAGAGCCGCCTCCAGGGAGACTTTACACGTGGTTTGGCCAACAATCCGCAATTCCCACAGCACCCCTCTCACCCACGTCCTCCGCAGACCATTGCCGCTCATCTCGCTCCAACCGATCTGGTCAGAAACACGTCGCGTCGCTTGCCTCGAGCGATTATCGTCACGAATGCTGAACACATCCCGCGTCAAGTTACTGCAAAAATTAATTAATTAACCTATTTTAGTTGGGATATCAGAATCCTAAATGGAATTCCGTTGTTTTTTTTTTTTTGTTCGGTTGTTTACGAAAACTTTTAAGAATATATTATAATCGTTGTCCAGTAAAATACATTATAAGTATAGATGATGGTATACCGCGGGAAAACTAGATTGCTTGCTGGGCTCCAACGTACTTTCAGCTTACGCAATCATAACTTGCTTTCGCTTGTGCGTAGAGCTGTTGCCCTATTTGACTAAGCCAGTAAGAATCCCACTATTGTAATATGTGATGCCTACTATTGGTCTGCAGACATCTATGTTGTGTCAGACATATAACTACCATCACACTGACGCAAGAAACCACAGTTTTTTTTTTCAAGGCTATGTCGACACAAAAAAAATGTACGTGATATACTATCATCTCAAATTATTAGACACATGCAGAATTCGCGTTTTTTTCTGACAGCTGACTAGACTCCAAATGACTATAGGCTCGTTCGACATCTCCCGCTGACCGATATTGTCTCGACTACCACGGAGAAAGCTTACACGGTAGATAGGCCAATCTCTGTAAAGACGTAACACACGTAAATGATAACACATAAAAGTCCGTGGCCAATTGAATCGCAGATTATGCTATGTTATGTATAGGCAAGTGAAGTTTAGTCTGTTACCAAATGACAACGCGAATTTCGCATGTCTCTACCAAGAGGCACGATTATTACTAGAGACGTGCAAAATTCGCGTTATCATTTGGTAGCAGACTAAACTTCACTTTCCTATACATAATAGAGCATAATTTGCGATTCAAATGGCCACGAACTTTATGTGTTGACATTTACGTGTGTTACGTCTTAACAGAGATTGGCCTCTCTACCGTGTAAGCATTCTCCGCGGCAAGTCACGACAATATCGGCCAGCGGGAGACGTCAAACAAGCCTATAGTCACTTGGAGTCTAGTCAGCTGTCTATAAATAACGCGAATTTTGCATGTCTCTAATTATTACGCGTATTTATTCTAGGCCAGTTTGAATGTCAATAACGTATACTTCACTCCTCCTTCTGGGATTAGACGAGAGCTGTTTTAACACACATTTGACAACTGCAAGCCAGTCATAAATAAGGAAACAAGTCGCTGGAATATCACGTGCTACACGTTTGTACTATTAGAAGCCAATGGATATTCGACTTCAGCCGGTACACGTATAGAACTTAGAAGTCTAGGCCACAGACAACTCAGATATGTCTAGGCTGTTGCCAGATGAATACGCGAAATACTCGTGCCGCTAATGACTGTACATCGCGGGAAAACTTGACTGTTTGCTAGGTTTTAACGCACGTTCATCATACCAGAAGATTACTGGCTTTCGCTTGTACGTGGAGCTGTTACCCTATTTAAGTAAACCTAAGAATCCCTGTATTGTTATATTTGATGCCTGTTATTGGTCTGCCGACAGCTACGGTGAGTCAGACGTATATCACCCAGTTACACATGTTGCAAGAAACTACAGTGTTTTCCAGGGTATGTTAATTCAAAATAATTTCCCAATCATCATCTATATATAATTATAGATTGTTCGGGTCACGATAAAATTAGCACTTTTCAAAAGCTAGTTTCTTTTTTCCTTTCAGATTATTTATAGTTTCCTGTCATATTTTAATGTAAACCAACCTTCTTTGACAATAATCAGATTGTATAATACTCTACAATTACTGTCTGAATTCATATTAAATATAATTTATTAATAGTTGTCCTAGACATTAAGGTTTTATTAAGTACTAACTTTACCGTAAACCATATTTCTTATTATAAACTCACAAATCTAATACATCTGACCAATATTGATAACACAATCAGTCATATCATTTTTTTTTAATTATGAATGTTTTCTCGCTTTATCAGACTCATCCCATAAAAATTGACTAATAGCGTGGAATGAATTTTGCATTATTTTAAAGCGTTCCAATAAAATGCTATTGGTAACGTCAAGTAAAATAATGGCGTGACTAAAAATTGGAAAATTCAAAACGCGAGGTGAGACCCAACGGTATGTCACAGTATTACTTACAATCTCGTGTGTGGCGATGGTAAAATATTTGTAGAGTGAAAATTCCAAATTATCTAAATGCCAAAATACACTGAATTTAGTTATTTATATCAAAATGAACAATGCGCCGGTGCTTACGTTTTGCTTTAAATGCTAAGTCCCAATAACTGTTAAATAGTTTTTATGATCGTCGAAAGATTAGATGTTCCATATGTATGCCTACTATTGCATCGCTGTTTTTTCCTTTTACTCGAAAACATTTTTGGGACTTAGATTATTTAAAAATTCCACTCTGCTTTAGGAATACGCTGTACTTATATCACATTGAATGAAATCAGAACATCAAAGATTCGTAAACCAGAGGTACAGGAAACTTCACAAATTATATGCAATAACAGAATAAACAGGATGCCATTTAAATAAATCTCCTTCATGAGAAACATCCTGCGTGAATTTGGACACTATTAATTATCAGGTCGATCATTTCTGTCATAAATTGTTAAGTGCCAGTAGTTTTCGCGAAAATATTTACGTACCAATTTATTTTAATGCACTGCGGGCACAGCTACACATCTACTCCATGGTTATTGGCAGACTGTATTCGTGCAGAGACGTCCCCCATTTGACTTCCAATCAGAACACGGTCACTGTCACATCACACGTGTGCTTTGCCATCAGAACATCGAGACGCTAAGATTTATAAACATTCAATAACCACAATAACTAGAGAAGATAATTACAGGTGATGGTATATCGCGGGAAATCTGACTCTTTGGTGGGTCTCAATGCACTTTCAGCTTATCAAAAGTTCACTGGGGTTTTCCCTGTACGTATAGCTGTTGCCCTAGTTGACTGAGCCAATAGGATTCCCACTATTGGTATTTTACTGTAGCTGGTCTAGAGACAGCTACGTTATGTCAGACGTATATCGCCCAATCAAATATGTGGCAAGAAACCACAGGGTTTTCAAGGGTATGTTGGCACAAAACATTTTAGTTGTATACCATCATCTCTAATGATGGTTTGCTCTCGCTTGAAAACTTGACTGTTTGTTGGGTTTCAAGGCATGTTCAGCTTACGAGAAGATAACTCACTGTAAAAAATGTTTCTTCGTTGATGTACGGAATTTCCCTGTAAAAATTTCTCCGGATACCTCCGTGAATTCACGGAAACTTAGTTCTTAATTCAACAGATGTTTCCGTCAAAACAGTTTCATCACACGGAACTGAGCCATACTTACATGTCTATAATGCTACAATTGTATTTCTACATATTTGCAGATTTACCTGTGATGTTAATAAAATATATCTGTAATATTTACATCTGTCTAACCCATAAATTTTCGACGTTTTCCGTGCAAGTGTCCACAGCAGACTTACAGACATATTACGTATGATTCCGTAGTATATATTTACTATAAACATTTCCGTATTTTACTTTTACGGACACTATTTCCCTTTGTTAACGGTACATTTCCGTTCAAATTTATAACGGTGTACACGAGAGTATTTCAAGTAGTACAGAATTCCAGTGGAAGTTTTAGTATGTTACTAAGGAGTACTAAACAACAGTTGCTAAAAACTCTCACAAACATAAGGTGGCACTGTTAAAAATAATTTTCGTGGTTTTACGGAGAAGTGCTGATAAAAAATTCTCTAGAAGTATCCGTTAATTTACGGAAGGCAACTAGCTCCACTTATGGAAACTCTCATATTTATGTGACTTCTTTAGGATGCAGGCACAATAATGCGTTCGGTTATTTATTTAGTTTCTTCTCGCAGTTTTACATATGTTTGATTAATGAAACATAGGTTTGTATGACTGTGTTACAAAATAATGTTTCCGTTCGTTAAACAGACGTTTCCGTAAAATTACCCGTAAATTTACGGACATTTTTAACAGTGTAACTATTGCTAGCTGGCCCTGTTTAACTACGTCCATAAGAATTCCACTATTGTAATATGTGACACATATTACTGGCCTGCAGGAGGCTACGTTGTATCAAACGTGTATCGCCAAATCATACATGCCACAAGAAACTACAGTGTTTTCAAGGGCACGTTTGCTGAAAATTTTTTCGCGATGTACTATCATCTCTATAAATAACTAGAGAAAACAACTTTGGTTGTAGAATCAAATTGTATATTTAATGTAACATAAAACTAATTATTACTAATTTTTTTTTAAAACACGAGAAAACTTAATTTGGGAAACAAAATTTTTCGAGTTAAGACTGTTGCTTGAAAAATGCGTTCTTTAATCCTATATATATATATATATATATATATATATATATATATATATATATATATATATATATATATTTAAGCTTAATGTATACACTATGTTTTATTATTTCTGCTGGGAGCTCATTCCACGCTTTTGATACGGAAACACCAAATTACTTAGCAAAACTTTGCGATTTACAGGCCGGTAAAGATAACATTTCTGAATTTGCGCACATAGGTTGACGATTGTGTTTATTTACTATTAACTGAAAAAGAGTTTCGTGGATCTCCGGTTTCCTCCGCCTCTCTCATTCCGTCGCCACTCCACATTCACCTCATCCATTCTTCAGGCCGGAGGGCGACAGGCATGTCTCTCTAGTCGAGCAGCTGGCCCAACCTTCACACACCCCGGCCCTCTCTCATGCACACTGTGACTGTCAGAAGGCGGGGACACGTAGTGGATTTTCATTCTCATAGAAACAAGTTGTTGCAAAATACTTTTCATGGTTCTATTTATCATACCATACCGTAAAATATCTGGGATCCGAAACGTGAAACTTTATGTACACAGAAGCCGCGTGGTACAACAAGAATTACGGCTTGTGCGGTTTTTTCGTCGGTATGTCGTTTTGCACCTCCGCCAACCGAAAAATTAAATGAACGCAAGCATCGTTAGCTTCTTTATTTTTTAACCAGCTTTCCCTCCTCCGTATTTTACGCTTCTTTTGGTTCCTCCCCTTTGCCATTTTATGGCGCTTGGTTAAGCCTTTTTTTATAAAAAATGTTAAAGGGTAATGTGAATATAAGTTTATACAGCAGACCACTAATTTTCTGTCACCCGATAGCACGAGCGTGTAGATATTAAATTCAGTTAACTTGTAAAAGTTCATTTAGTTATAAACAGGAAAATATGATGATTCATTTTTGCTTGTATGCGAATGTAAACCAACACACAATTTATCAAACTGTGAAACTTGAAGCCGAAGTTTTGTATGTTACATAAATAGCTCTCAAACACGCTACATTAGAAACACATTGTTTGCCACAACAAGATTTTGTTTAAATACGAACTACTTAAAAATAACTTTGCCACAAAACCATTCAGCATGCGGTAGAGAAATATTGTCTTACAACAAAGCAAATGTTGAAAACCTTATCTTTTGTCACATATTTTCCTTGAAAATAATATCAGGTTTTTTATATCAAGCACGATATCCTACTTTGAACGTAAAGTTTTGTTTAAAAATACCGCAACTATCATCAGCTTAAATACTCAAATAAACTTTCTCATTAAAAACCTAATTTTTGGTTAACATTTCTGTACCATTTAAACAACTTTTTTGCGCGAAGCTACTCTGGAGCCTAAAGGAGCGATTTGCTGTTGTAAAGAAAGTGTCTTTAAAACATGAAAACATTTCCCTGTCTTGCGATATAATTTCCAAAATAATACCAGGTAAGATTTTTTTTTTGTTTGACCCGAGTTCCACTTTTTAATAATACTTTCTTACATTATTTCAGCATAATTGTTTACTGGAGTTGTTTGGTTTTCGAATAAATTCGATCAATACAACCAGTTCAGCAAAATATTAATGTACTATTTTTATTAATGCACTTCACTCATTTTGTAACTGGCAAATTACTTGCTGTAATGCTCAGGGTCACGTATTTTATAGAAAACATAATCTTCTATCAACTTATCTCAATGCTTTATATGCACATTTGCAGCTTTGCTTCTTGGCCATTGGCGACATACAGGATAAACCTGCCGTATTTTGTGGTACTAAGGCTTCGAACTTCAGTAACTGAAATGTGTTTATTATTTTAACTGTAATCTGATATTTTACTACGTTTCGTCCCTTATTGCTACAATCTCAAATACCTGCTCTCTGTCGGTAAGCTAGTGAACCCGGTGCAAAAAGCCTCCCCAATTTCGAGAAACCCGCAATGTATATCACTATATAAATGTATAGCACGATATATGGCCGAGTTTCCACAATTTGTGCAGAGACATTTCTCATTCTCTGTCAATCAGAACAACTTTATACCGTCACCATACGTCTTTGATATGTCGGCAGTACCCCGAGACGCTAAAAGTTACGAATATCCAATCACTGACCTTAAGAGTTATATGCAGCTGGCGCATGGCCATTGTTTCAGCGTACACAGTAAAAAAATATACTGTTACAAAAGTTTTTTTTGTAAACCTGTTACCAAAAAAAATTCTTGTAACACTACAAAAATGTTTTGTGAAATTTACAACAAAAAACTAGTACTTTTACAAATTTCTCTGTATATTTACAAACATTTCTGTAAATCTCCAAACAAATTTTGAATATTTAAAGCTAATATCTGATTCACTTTACAACATCTGTTTGTACTGTTACAAAAAAAATTTTTTTGAAACTAGTTTCCAACATTTTTTTTTTGTGATAGTACGAATTTTTATATAAAATGTGACAGGTCTCCTATATTTATTTTCTTTCAAAATGGAAACATTTTCTCACTAACTATTATTTTACAATTTCCTAAAGGTGTGCACTGTATTTTAAACCACTTTAGAAGGTTTCTGACATCTCACTTTTATTACCTGACAGATAATGTTCTGATATTATGTTACAATATTTCCCTTCTAAGTGTACAAATATTTTTACTGTGTATTAGGAGAACATTATTACTAAAAAATACTAAATATATACTACTAAACGTTCGTCCGATATCTTTATATACGAAATTAAACTACATTTACAAATATTTTTATAAATATTGTTACTGGACACCTCAAAATTGACAAAAACGGGGTTTCCAGACTGCTTTCGTGTAAATAATACCAACCGGAAATGTAAAACGAAAATATAGAAGCATGCACTGAACTTTACTTCCCATAAATAAAAACAAGTACTGTCACCGCTCAAAGTTTCATAGGTGGAGACCTAAAAAAAGAAAAAAAAAACTTTTCATTTGGGCGCAAGCTAGGATTCCAACAACTGTATGTTTGCGTCACTTTCGCAATTGGTAGAGCCACGATTTTGTCGCGAAAAGATTTTTGCATAATTTTAAGTGTCTCGCGTGCACCTCGGCAGCTCTGCCTCACGGCTATTGGCAGCGTGTCTTTGCTCAGGCACGTCCCTCTTTCGACTGCACCAATAACAATGAGGCTATTATGACGCAATACGTCTGTGATTTGTCAGCGGAACGACAAGACAAGTGACAGTTGAAACGTCCAATCACTGGCCATGAAAAGAGTTGGGGATGAGAACATAAGGCATTGAAACCAAATGGTGCAAAAATTTTTTCGCCATAAAATTGTGGCTCTAACAATTGGTAGAGATGATGGTATATCGCGAAAATTTTTTGCCACCAACATAGCCTTGAAACCACTGACACACCATAGCTGTCTGCAGACCAATAACAGGCATCAAATATTACAACAGCGGGATTCTTATTGGCTTAGTCAAATTGGGGACAGCTCCACGTACAAGCGAAAGCCAGTTATCTTTTCATAAGCTGAGCGTATGTTGAAGTCCAGCAAATAGTCAAGATTTCCCGCGATAAACCATCATCTCTAACAATTGGCCTTTGACTTATTTGACATATCCTGGAAGTCTCTGAGCCAATAATGTATGTGTAACTAATACAGACATATATCACTTTAACAACAAGCAGCTAATGAGCATCTTCTGTCTGCTCCATTAAACATATATTCTTGCAGGCTAGCCTACAGGTCAATGAACTCGCGAATTTTTTCCGGTCTCTATACTAATTATAGGTAGATGTACGTAAATTTCGCAGATACATTCCAGGTCAGGTTGAACGCCAATTATGTATATTTCATTGTTATGTCTGTGACTTGCTGGCGGCTGTTACGAAACGCGTTTGACTACTGCAAGCCAGTAGTAAATAAGGAAATATTGCGAAGTGCTATCGCTTGCTACCTGCTTGTACGGTTATAAGCCAATAGATAATCGATTGTGGCCAGTGGGTGTATAGGACTGACAAGTCTAGGCTGCTGCCAGATGAATCCGCGAAATTGATGTACCTCTACTCATAGGTAAAAGCCAACGAGCTAAACTCTGCACGACGTTTCCACTCCCCGTGCATAAAGGCGATACGGATGTTGAAGCACAATACAGTCTAGACCTTATCGCGTGGTGTTTCCGTACCCCGGACGTGGCATCCAGTATCTGCTGTATAGGGTTCTTTAAGCAAAGCTGCAGATGTACACAAAATACATTGAAACAAATCGTGGCTTAATTCCTTTCCTTCACAATATCTAGCTGGACATATTTATACGATGTACGTCCTGTGAAGTCAAAGAGGAGGTAAAAGTTTTAAAAATTTAAATAACATGTGTGTATAAAATTCTATAAAGGGTTGCAACTAGGGGAAAGAACAACCATGTTTAGAGAATTTTTTCAGTTACACAGCAAAAATATGTGCCTGTTGTGTAGAAAACACTTCTCCGAAACCCCCCCGCCTCCCCCCGAACTTTTATACTACAAAGGTTGCCACATCCCAGTCCGAACTTCGGAATGAAGTTGTCAGTTCACGCACACCGCGGGAATCCAGACGCGATATCGTCTTTATTCGTGAATGATTTACGCAGCAAGTCGCGCTTTCCACCATTTCCTCCCTCACGCCCACACCAACAAATCCCTCGGAATTGTTACCACCTCTTTATTCATTTTTTTTTTTTTCAAAACTCGTTATCTCTTCTTGAAGCATACGAAATTCGTCCATTTGTAGTCGTACCCAGAGAAACTAGATTCTTTATTTTTTTTTGTTATATTTTTATCCTCTCCCCTCCCCCGTATTTCATACAGGATGATTAATGATTCACATAAAAATACAAGGGCTCGTGAATTGCCCGCCCTCACCTTTGGCCGGGCATATCTTGTATACAGGAAGCTCAGATTGATCGTTTAATCAATTACGCCCGTGGGAAGGGGGTGATAGTCCCCCGCCCCTTCAACCTCATCGTCCCGAGGGGGTATGAGAACAGGAGGGGAGAAGCTTTATCCATTGATGGATTGATTAATTATTGTCTATTGGAGCGGCAATGGCGCGCGGAAATGCGCGTATCCCACCTCCTAAACAGGATACACCCCTTCCCTCCCCAAACCCACTCCTGCACGTCACATCTCTAACGTTTCCCCTGCTTTGTCCGGCGTGTCCTCGTGTGCAGGTGATGGCTGAATGATACCGTGGGCGTCTTTTGTCTCCGGATGCCACCACCCCCGTATCCGTCTGATTTTTCTGTGTCCAGTTATGGAAAAAACCTGTGGGTTAGGGGCGGAACCCGTGCCGTTCGCAGGCTTGCCGGTGATGTGTCCATTATGCGAGACGGTACTGCTTGCCATAGAATTCTAGCCACTTTTACCACACGAGCCAAACCCGCATGTCGTTGTTTGATAACACGTTCTCCAACCTCCCTTTTCACTGCGATACAATGGAATGCTGACACAATAGACCAAATTCTTGGTATCCGAGCGCCATAGAAATCGTGTGTGTAACTACAAGCATTCTTACAACAGAAAATTCAATTTGTTTAATTGTACAGCTAAAATGTTTTGTCTACAGCGAACCCACGCGTGGCAGAGATATTAATTCTGTCGAGTCTTTAGAGTAGGGTGTATTTTGAGTTTAACTCTATGTTACAGTCATGAAAATTTTATGTTTCTAAAGCACATTATTGTAAGAATAATTCAAAGATCGCATTGGAATGTTTAGGCAAATGCCGGGAAATCAACAGCGCAATTGCACAACTAAGCTACACTAATTCATGCATTTTCGGTGATCTATTTTTCTATTGGCTGCTGCCTGAGCGGGACAACGTATTTGTTATCAGGGATGACTATAACTAGCTACTTATCTTTCAGGGTGTCACTAACACATTGTGATACTGTGTTATTGTGTCCTTATATCAATTTGCGAAATTTTCCTGTTTCTGTGATGTATGTGAAAATTATTTAATGCAGTAGGATTTTTTTTGTATCGTGCTATTGAATGCAATTGGACTTCGTCTTGTCGACAGCCAAATCATTATAGACGGTGATGACACAACTTGATACGATTACAAGAGCTGGGAGAGAAGTCGGCCATGGCCTTCCACTCTAAAAATATTTGTAAAATTTACAAAGATATTCTTCGTACTTTTACAAATCCTTGTAAAATTACAAAGATTATCTTTGTGATATTATAATTTAGAAAGTTACAAAGGGTAACTTTGTAATACTACAAAGAAATTCTTTGTAACTATATACCGGCGGTTCATGCGTTACAATTAATTTTTGTAAAATTTGACAAGAGACTTCTTTGAAGTTAAACTTTTGTAAATGTCGAAAAATTTTCATTGTAAAATCACTAGTTTACAATGTTAAAAGGATTTTGTTTGCAAAAAAAAAAAAAAACTTAAAAAATTACTAGTCTAACAAAATCATAGGTTGGCTGGAAATTACTTATCAAAGATCACAATCTCTGGAAAGCATTTTTCTGGAATAAAGTGAATGTTCATATTAATTGCGTGCTTTAAGAGAAGAATTATTACTGAACTGTACATTTAATGAATACAAATAAATAAAGACAAAGCACTACAAAAGTTACAGTGGTTTAGAGGTAAGATGCGTAGTATCTAAGCACGGTAAGAGTGGTCCGAAACTTAGCACGTCTTATTTTATTTTATTTATTTTTTTAATTTTAGAAATAATTTCATGTAAACGCCCTTTATTCAAAAGTTCTTTGATACGTAAGTTCAGCGCTATTTATGAAGTGCAATGCGCATTTACATATATTTATTTCCTTATTGAATATACAGCTGCAATACTATTACTTGTTATTTTATTGACATATATTTTGTATTTTATTACAAGGACAACCATTGTATTTTACAAGGATTTTCTTTGGCAGATTGCATCCCCAGTGTATGCCAGCGAATTACGTCGCAAGTTGGTTCACACACACAACTTCGCCCGGCGACACCTTAAGATCAACACCGACAGGATGAAGACTCGCTACGATAGGAATGCACCAGATGAAACATTCCAAGAAGGTCAACTGGTGTGGTTATACAACCCTCAGAGAAAGAAGGGGTATTGTCCAAAGC
>PNEQ01092429.1:0-13338 GCA_003012365.1 Medauroidea extradentata
TAAAATATTAATATTTGTACCAGACATAAAGTTAATTTTCAGACACAAAAACTGCTTAAATAGCACCATTTTGCACCTGAAAATCCAAATTTTTCCGGGGGAGGACCCCCGGACCCCCCGCTTTATTTGTGGGGATGGGTGAATATTTAACAAAGTTGAATAACCCCCCCCAAACACAAATCCTGGCTACGCCACTGACGTTCGGTAATTGGCTACCACTCAAACAAGGAGTACGGCAACTATCATCAACGTTGAATTGTATTCAGTAACGGCTAGTGAATTTTTCATAGATTAAATCTTTACTGCTCACGTTACCTCGAACGACCTGTAATTACAGTATGTAGTGGTCGCCTCTAAACAGTACTTAATTATTTGAAAATAATACACGGATTCAACTCCATAAGCATTTTAAATGAGTTTCCGAACATTCCTCTTATCACATTGATACAACATAAAATTGAGGGAGAGAGAGAGAGAGAAAGAAAATGAGAGAGAGAGAATGGGTGTGTACTTCAAGCGTTGCAAAAAATGTCAAACACAGCTTATTAATTTAGTTTCAATTATGTCGGTCCTGGAACTGTTTACCACAATAACAACTGTATTAATTTACTTTAGGAATTAGGTACATTAGCAATTAAATTATATTTACCAACATCGTACCACTTCTAGCTTACAGAAGGCGCAGGAACATTTTTGGCGTTTAATTCTCTGTAAAGAGACGGATAATATTTGTTAAATTTTTTTGGAATAAAAGCCTCCCTTTTTGTTGCCAGCCTGACATTAATTGGGAAATTTAATTTTTTTCCAACATTTCCAAGCAAATACAAATTGCGCATTTGTTTGGGCATACTCAAGCGTAGGCCTATATTCTATACCCCAGTGACAATACTTGATTTCTGTGTACTGAATATAATTTTACCGAAACTATGCGCTAAGGGGAGAGTTGTTTGGCATAGAGAATAAAATGTATAAGAATTGTATGGACTCAGACCGAGCCACATAACCTTAATTCCGGATGGAAACTAGATTGAACAGCTAGGTATGGGCGGTTTATTTTAAAGTCAACACTTCCCAACGCAGATTGTAACAAAAAATATATATTTATTGCAGCAATAGATGTAAAGTTTCAAGAGTTGTGAAATATTTACACTAGTTTTTAGTAATAGGGCATTTTTCATATTAACAATAGTAAAGATGGCTTGCAGAAAAATTTAAGCAGTGTTCAGTTTATTGTTATGGCCGGTTCGGGATAAAGTGAGCACTCGAAAAAGCCCTGACAAAGTTCTATTTTCAGCCAATTCGTATAATTCCGAGCGTAACGGCTGACTATGGAACATTTCTAACCACCTGGGACACGTCACTTGATGTTTGCGCGTGTTAAATTAGTTGTGTAGTCGGTAGGAACCTATATATTTTTATTTCAAACGTTTTTAATTATATAATATGCAATTATGTCGCTTTCGGTTGGTTTTGTTTCAGTATCGTTGTCTTTAAATAGGAAAATAGGTACATGAAACCATAGTGCCAACCTAAAAAGTAGTAAAGGAACTATCGATAATGTTCAGTTATGTGCAGTAACGGCTAGTGATATTTTTCAAAGGTAAAATTTTTAGTATTCACTCTATTCTGAACGACCTATAATAGATTTTACCCTTGCAGAAATGTCACGCATTTTTCACGCTTTCTACCACACCACAGCACCAAGCTTCAAGGATAGCTGGTTTGGCCAGACCGCGGTCCTTTTGCGCAGCACGTATTGCTTTGTTATTATAATCCCGTGGTTGTTAGTGAGAGGGATGGCGGACTGCAGCTAGAAATACAGTTCGACCAGCCCGGGGGGTAATCCGTGTTGTGGCGGGCGGTCGGAACATGTAGAACTGGAATGTTGACGCGGGGAGGGGAGGCGGGAGGCTATGCTTGTCCGCTTGCGGTGTACGGCGGGCCGATGGGTCGTCGATCGATGCCCCGCACGAACCGCCTCTGGGGATACGCGTCCACGTTCTCTTTACCCCCCTCCCCCTTCCCGATCGACGCCCAGAGCCGGCTAGCACTTGCACACACACCACTGCACGTTGTTTGATCAGCGAGGCGGGTTGGCGAAACACCGGGGCAACATGGGAACCAGCCCTCCGTGTTTAAATCACCCTTCTCCCTCAAGTCTCACTCCTATCGTTCCGAGTTTTCATGTTCTGACCACAAACTACCGTCTATGAAATACGTAATTAGTTTGACCAGTGAATCATCACGTCAACATATTCCGTGCTATGTATTATAAATAATGAGCATTGTCAAGGAACGTTTTACATTTCACTCCAGAGATTGGTACGGTATCTGTGGCGACGTGCTCAGGCCGCCGAGTGGCGTGCAGAAGTGCGGCAGATGGAAGTTGACTTAAAAAATGCTCAATGTGCCTGAGTGAGTTTTGTGTTAAGGATGTTCTAGTGGAAAACATGCATAATGTTACGTTTGTACGGCACAGTGTTCGTTTCACAGATGTTATATGTGACTACATTTTCCGCTTATAAACATATTTTATTTCACATAGTTTTCCCGTATAGCACGTCAAAGTCAGAATTTGCAAGTCACGAGAATATAGTGACTAACTCGAATGAAATAATTTTCACTAAAATGAGATATTACAGGTAATGTGCTAAAATATAAAAAATAAAAAAATGCAAAAAAAAACTTTCTTGTATGTTATTAAATATTTAATCATATGACCCACAATATTGATTTATTTTGTAAATTTTTTCATTCGGGTATGTCAGTTGATTTTTCTTATTCCTATTTTCTCATAACTTGCAAATTCCGACGTTGGCATGCCACTATGAGAAAATTATGAGAGCTAAACTAATTTTACAAAGGGGAAATGTAGTCACCTGTAACGTCTATAAAACAAACACTATGTCGCACAAATTACAATGATGAATTTCAGCAACGTGAACACCCTTAAGAAATTGCTTTTAAAGTCCTCCAGTAATTTTTAAAGTTGCTTAGGCGATAGTGAATATTTGGGTGTGACTTTTGAGGCCTGGAATCTTGGTGCAGAATGTTAAAAAATGTGTAGGTGTGTGCAATACGCCTTTATTTAGTAAAATGATGTGACCTATGTATGTGAAATATACAGGTTGTTACAAAAATGAACGGCCAAACTTTCAGGAAACATTTCACACACACACAAAGAAAGAAAATGTGATATGGACATATGACCGGAAACGCTTATTTACCATGGTAGAGCTCAATTCCTTACATTTCGTTAAATGTCGTCGTAAATAACAGTTCGTACAGCAAATGTCCTTAATATCCAATGGGCTGGTTCTTTACAATGTACTTTACTTCCTGGTGGGCGACTTGACGGAAGGTAATCTGGACTGTGAGTTGAAGAGATGCAATGCAGTCACGTCGCCCACCTGGCGGTGATCCTAGGAAGCAACGTACATTCTAACCAAACATCCCATTGGGTAATTGGAACAGTGTCTGTACGAAATGTTTTTTATGATGACATTTTACGAGATGTAAGGAATTGAGCTCTACCATGGTAATTAAGCGTTTCCGGTCATATGTCCGTACCACATATGTCCTTTCTTTGTGTGGAATTTTTTCCTGAAAGTTTGGCCGCACCTTTTTGTAACTCTCTGTAGAGTTGAGCTGTCGGCTAGAAGACTTCACGCCAGTTTGGTGACTTGCATCTAGAGGCTATGGTAAAGTTTGATGTGTGCTTCTGAGTGCTTCCTGACAGACAATTTTATTTGAAAACGATATCACTGAAAATGACTGAGCACCGCCGAATATAATTTAGTGTGCAAATCCTTATCCACGCTGACACCAATAGGAAGCGAGCGCAGCATTTCTTCTCGGCAGTTGAGGAGTGGAGTGTGAAGAACGGAAGGAGGGGCAACCCCTTCTCTCTGACGACTCCATCAAGAAAGATAACGTCAGGAGCGGAACATTCTTGACTGGAGGCGCCTTTCTTCGAAGACGCGGGTGTTGGAGCCCTGATATTCGCTAGTGCGTCGCTCGCCTGCTGGCGCCCGTATTCCTGCAGTCATTTGCTCATCCCGCTTATATTTCCACTCGCTCCCCCAACCCCCTTCTAACCCTAGCCTTCCCTCATACAAACGGCCCCCGTAATAAACTCTCCCCGCCCGCTCCTAAGGCTAATTAAGGCCGCCATCCCATCCCACTTGTTTAACCAGTCCGCGAGCCTTGCCGTCCTCCGCCTTTCCGTTTAACCGTATTTAATTAATGTTTATTAACGCCCTTGGCCCGCTGCGCCTTTGTTTGCTTTAATCTAGCGAAAATCAACTGTTACGCGTGGGGCCGTAGTTCCTTCTGCTGCTGGTTCGTCACGAAAACCACTGTTCCTCTTTGTTCATCTACCACGTGTACCTGTTTCAAGAGGCCTAACTGCATTTTTTTGGTACGCCACAGCATAAATATTGACTTACCAATGTTTACCAACGTTTTCCGACTCTTCGGCTGTTGGTGTTTTTTCACATGTTACTAACGGATATAGAAACGTGTGTGTTCTGTGTGTGCATCTGTGTGTGCATCTGTGTGTCTATGTATATATATATATATATATATATATATATATATACATATACGCATATATACTGTCGAAAACAGAATTTGTACTATAGTCTATCCCACAAACGAGTGCACTTAATTGACAGCTGGTTACTGGCACTTCAGAAATTTAATTGAATGGTTTATTTGTATGAAACAGTTTTTTAACTTACTAAATGAACGAGTGAACAGGAAAAGATGCAAAGAACATTCAATATTCCATAAACCAAACGATGATTCACAGTGAACCTCTGGAAACTTTGCCAACATATAGTTGTCAGATACGTGCATTCTTTCGTGAAGTTGGCTATAGCGAATATAGTCGAGCAGCGTCCAACGTCGATATACGATACCGTAAAATGTCGATACTTTGACTGCAGGGGTAACATTGAACGATTCAAAATATTGGATTTAGTGCAATTTCGTAAATAAATGACAAACTGTATGTGAACTAATCAAACATAAGTGTTTGAATACTTAACTATAATTATACGTATTTATTTCTTCATTAAATGGTCCCAAAACAAATGCATTCTGGCTGTCAATGTTACCCCTGCTGTCCAAGTATCCACATTTGACAGTGAGGTCAACAAGTCGTAATCTTTAATGCAAAATTTAGAAAATTTCTAATAATGAGCTGTGGGATTTTAAACGTAGCTACGTTCAGCAATAATTAAGTTATTAATTTTTTTAAAATTACATGCGTCATCTTACAATAGTGATATCTACTTAATACTTGTTTTAGGAAGCTCTAGTTGGGTATATTGCGCGTGTGTGTGTGTGTATATATATATATTGCGTGTGTGTATATAAATATAGTGTGTGTGTGTGCAAAAACTAAATTCTCTATTGTTTAAATAATTTCGAAGCATATTCGGATGTTGTCGTGTCTGACTTGACTTCGGAGGTTGTGTGTGTGATATAGACCACCTTCATTACGGGTAGTATTTCCCAAGCGATGTCCCCTTTACGTCTCAGCGAAAAAACTTAATCAGTTCATTGTTATTTGCGTTCCAGATTCTTTAATTTTTACATTCAACCCCCTACTTGCGAATTGGTAGTGGTTATTCACTACTTTGTGTCCTAAAGGAACCGAGTTCGAATTATGATCCAGCCACCTCGATTTAGGTTTTCCACGGTCTTCCGAAAACAATCCAACCAAAATCTGTGATGGTCCATCAGTACTGGCCATGGTGGCCAATTTCCTTGGTGTCCTCGAGTAACTGAGCTGCTGGTTACATCCTAACATTAATATAACAATTCAGATTAACACAGTGGTTGTCACGGTGGCTTAAGTACTTGCCTCACATCAAAGCGACACTGGCTCGATTTCCGGCGAGGTCGACCTAAATTCTCGAATGTGGGAGACGATGCCGGTGGTCGGCGGTTTTTTTTTTTTTTTCAAGGATCAACCCCTCTTTTCGACATTGCTGCAAACTCACCTCATATCATCTCTCACCAGTGCTTAAGAGAGCATGGAACATAATTCAACGCTAAAAGGATTAATCTATAACTGTGGGTTTCTTGAAGCCAATTTGCGAAAATTAAACAATAGCAATCCTAGACAATAGTTTTAGTCACCGTTTTAAAAAAAATTGTTTCCAGTGTTACGAACTTCTGAGGCACAATCTCTGACGCCGGAACCTCGTGCATTTAACTGCGGCGCAAGAGATCACGTGTAACGAATTAGTAATTCTGGATAAATATTTACTCATAAAGTTGGCAAACACCATTATCTATGATTATCATTGAGTATTTTATCCATATTGGCTTCGAAAAAAGCGTAGAAATCAAGCTATTTTTTCAGCGTTCATTTATTTACCACGCACACTTAAGACCTAAGTGATAACCGCTGGCCAAAATCCCTTCACTTTAGATTTGCACATGGAGATAAAATTAAATTTTATTTATTATTTATATCTAAGAGCATTGGGTTATTATGTAACTATCGTAAACCGGGGATGATGGTATCTTATTTGTGGAAGAGGAGAGCAAAGAGGTTTTGGTATGCGCTTAATGTGGGCGCCTCTGAACGTATTTGTCGTGTTAGAGGCCTAAAAGTGCTGAGGCGATACGGACGAAACAGCACACACATCACGCCTCTATCAAGCCTCTAGGCACGAGTCCCTGAACTGACATGCAGTATTCGTGCCGACAACTCGCTGGTGTGAGGCAGTTTGCGGCGTACTTATCAGTTTATGACGTACTATTAAAGATAAATGTGCTTTTTTTACGTCTATATTTTTTAAAAGAGTCTGTGCCATGATTTTCTTGGCTAATATGGATTACAAAAACTCATAATTCCGCAATATTTAGCAGCGTAACACGGATGACGTGAAATGGTCATAATAATGTGTTGACGTTCGAGTGCCATTCCTAAGTAGTTATTGTAGCCCGAAGGTCAGCTCTCCCTCCATCGACCCACGTTGCGCCCTTACTTGGGAAAGTAATGCAGCACACGACATACCCAGGGGGCACACCCCACACACACTATGACTCACCCCAGTCCCCTCCCCAAACCTTATGCTGCATTCCCCCTTTTTGTCTTGTCATTTATTCTACTCACAACTAAAAACTCGACCCTGTAAGAACATTGTTTCAGTGGTATTAATTAAATGTTACTTTTTTATTATTATATTTGCTTACATTTTGTACAAATTAAAAACTGATTTTACATTAATAATTTTCGTCACATCAGGTAATATTTAATATTACAGTTATACATTGTCTACAATGACACGTGGCGATGTTATTTGAAATCCTTTTAAAAATAAGGGAGAAAATTAAAATTACTCTGTATATGTAGTCCTAATGATGTATTCATCGTTATATACGTTCGTGGAAAACTATAAATCTCCCTGGAATTTTAATGACGCAGCCTGTGTCGTTACTACCCTTCCCCATACACACTTTATGGACACCCTTGGATACTTTTGCCACTCTCATCGCCTTGCCTGTTCTTTCTTGCTGTGTTCTGATAAAACATGACTCCTCATCAACTATAAATGCCTCTGGCCCATAAGCCTGTACCTGAGACCCTCCTTATGGGTCATCGGAATTTTCATCATCGTTTTGCAATGAATATTATTTATCAAACTCTTCCAACTTCTTGCCGATCTTATTGGCATATTCGTTCCCGTTTTCGTGGATAAGCTCTTCATAACATTTTCCATAGTTAGCTGTAAACCTTCTTGCACGAGCTTTTCTCCAAGCCATTTCTTGATGTCTGGGGTTCTGTGACATATATTTATGATGTGTTCGTCAGTGTTGTCAACGACACAGGACACAGGCCTGTCACAGCTTGCTGAGCAGTTTTCGAATAAACTAGTAACGGCCGAAGCTCTGTACACCGGTCGACAGATGTCCCGGATCTTGAGCGCCGGTGAAGATGAAGTTAGGCGTGTGTTGGAGCGAAAATCTTAAGTGACACCGCCGGAAATAGATTATCGAGGTAAGAAGCGAATGGTCTGTTGACGAATGAATGGTTTGGTTCAGGTTGTAACGCAGTAAAATATGTCACAATTGAGAGTCCTTTAGAAGCCCTTCACCGTTGGTAAGTGTGCTTTTCTGTTTAGCCCCACGTTGGTATAGACAATGTGACATTAGACATGCCTGCCACTGTCGTCCGTAGTACTTACGTGCTGTTATGTCTTGGACACTAGCATTACTGTATATACAGGATGTTCAGGAACAACTGATAGCAAACATCATACAGGCTTAGATGCACAAATGGAACATATATCTAGGAACCACTAGTCTTAAGCTCATTAGTAACCAGTTACTTGCAGCGACAATGTACTGGGGTGGTTAGATAATCATAATACTTAGTCCGTCTATGCAGTTGTATGGTGTTTTCAGGCATTCAGATCTCCGCATAGACATGTTTATAAACATCGTGCACACAAGGTTGTATATCGGCCTCATTCACATCCCTACTGCCAGTAGATACATACATTCGTTTGACTATTGGTTTCTTGATATACATGTTCTGCTAAAAAGTATAAAATCATTATATTTAAATAATGATACCTTTTTTTTCCTTATAGTTAATCGTTTGAAATCCGTTTATTAACCGAGCGAGGAGGCGTAACGGTAACAAGTTGGACTCGCATTCGGGAGGACCCGGGTTCGATCCTCGGCTCCGGCCATCCTGATTTCGGTTTCCCATGTTTTCCCAAATGCTGGGATGGTTCCTGAACAAAGGCCATGGCCGACTCCTCTCCCAGCTCCTGACGTTGTACCAAGTTGTGTGTCACCGTGTCTAACCACATCGCTGTCGACGAGACGTTAAGCCCACTTATTTACCCGAATATTAATGACACATGAATAAAGGCTTTACGATATGTTCAGAGTTTCATGAAAAAATGTTAAAGTATGACAATTTGTTCAGGAGTTAACTATATGTTTAAATTTTTTATATTACTTTTTTTATTTCATGTATTTCGGGATACGTGAAGAATGCAATCAATGGAATACGTTTGTCATTTCTTTTTAGGGAGAAACACACATACCGAAGGAAAAATTATAATCACTGAATAACAATATTCTTCGTTTCTATTACAGGCTTACATTACAACGCAAACAGCTATACACTTCGTGGAATTGTGTCCACAAATTGGAAAAATATTACAGTGCAAGAGTGTCAAAAACATGCGGACGGAACACGTTTAAAATGTTCCAAAACCAAATAAGGTACAGCACAGCCTACTAATATAAACATTCACAGCGTGGTTATGGAGTGATTTTGAGAGATTTCATGTGACTAGATACTACTTACAAAGTGTCTTTGTTAATTTCCATTGGGCAAGACTTGTAATAAATAGGTCTATGCAGCATTTATGCTCAAATTTACTCCACACTATGACGTTCGTTGGCTATGTTCCTGAATATGTTACATAAAATAAACGACACAATCTCAAGAATGTATTTTTTTAACTAAACACTTTCTGTAAGTTTTATTGTACAAAATGTAATGAAGTCTTCCTCACGGATGTTTTCAAAAACACTGTAGCTATTCACTTGGAAATAGTCTTACATTTTGTAATACTCTTCCAAATCCGTATAGCATCGCTTACAGAGAAAAAACAACCATTTTATCCGCAATAAAACCACACCGTCGTTCACGCGCGCTTTTACGGCACGTTTAACGCGTTTTTATGGTTCATAAAAACCTAACCGTTTATGAGCGTATCGCTTTAAAACTCGGCCCTTCTGCCCTGTGTTAAGGGGTCGGTCTGTTTGTAAACCCCGTGTTCATTACTACGAACTGCAATTTTCTGATAATGTATTATGTGCGGTGGTCTTTGACCTGGCAGCATGCTGTATCACAGTATTAGAGTTTTGTTAAGCATTCTTGAACTTCTGTGATACATACTGTTTTTTGGTACATCATTTTGAAATATAGCACAAAATGAAAGAAAATATATTAAATGTATTAGTTAGGAAACCATTGGATCGATTTAAACCATTTTTACACTTTCCTAACAATGCATTAGTCAAGCATTAAATTAATAACAAACGTGCGTGTCCTTGGTCCGCCATTTTAAAAGATAGCACGATTAGAGTAAAATTAATTATAATATATTTCGAAAATTACTAAAGTTATTCAAATCTAACTTTATGGATGTGTAGAAGTTGAATGGCCAAGCTTTGAATTTAAAATGTATTAGGTCCGCTGTTACGGAAGAAGAATTATGTAAGGTTTTAAGACATTTTTTAATACTATTTGTACGAGTCAAACAAAAATTAATATGTTTGTACATCACTAGCAGTCCACTAGCAGCTTTGCCAGTATGAATATCGCAAATTAGTTAACGTTTACTATGATTGAAGGACCTCTTCGTATCCCATAGTTCGGCCATCAGTAGAGCCCACAATTTTTCGCGAAAATATTTCTGAAACAACATGTTTCAATGCCTTATGTGCACACATGCATCCCTGCTTCATGGTCAGTGATTGGCTGTATTAAATTCTCAGCGTCTAGGGTTCTACCTGCTAATCACAGACGTGTGGTGTCGCAGTAACCTTGTTCCTGTTGGCACAGTCAACTGAGCCACGCCTGTGCAATAATACATTCTTCCAGTAACCATGAAGCAGAGCTTAATATGTGCACATAAGGCATTGAAACAAACGTTGCAGAATTCTTTTCGCGAAAAGTCGTGGGCTCTAGCCATCAGGAGTTCGGAAAATCATGTTGCTTGTTAAAATTAATTCTGCAGCAAGCTACGTAGCTATTGTATAACACAGTTTGTGGGCCTTACTTATAGTCATATAAACACAGTCCTATTACATGCCAAAGTGTAATCGGATGGTATAAGTTGTGAACTGGTATGAAAACTGATATACTCCGAGCACAACAAGTGATGACTGTAACCCAAATTTCACACGCTCACACTCACACAGCCTTCGCTTGAAGCTTAGTGCCAATGGGGAGTTTTGGCAGAAGGTTAAGGGCTTTTTCATTAGTTTTTTTTCAGACTGCCGCCAATAACTAAAATATCTTAAATTTTTCCTTATTGGCTTCGAGACTCCTACTATTTGTAATATATGATTTAGCATTTGTTTGTGTACCATAGGCCCTTGAGTTTTTGCAGTAACATATGGTGACCCACCCTTTAGGTTACTCTGGTGATATGGTATGACATGTGGAATAATGCTGCAGAGATGCATCAGAGGGCAGAGTGAACTCGGTGGCAAGGCGTGGATGTGTTCCAGTGTGAACAGCACTTGGTATTGACTATACACGACGCTGAATGTCTGTTGAACCATTAGACTGGCAGGTGCAGGTACACAACCAGCCAATAGCGTGCAAGAGACTAGGGACGTATTCCCTTAGTAACACGGCCCCAATCACAGCAAATTAATTGGTTGTGTCCAGCACGAACGTTAATACCCGTGCTCCGAGTGTGTAGTCGGATCTAATGCCACTTCAGTTTTAACGTGACCTGGCTTCGCCATTAAATGGACTGCGTAATCCAGTTTTAAATATGTGTACATAACCAATTTCTACCCGTTCAAATAACTTCATTCATACGTCACTAATTTAATCAACCTGCAAGTCCCTAGCTGTCCGAATTGCACGTTACACAGCCGTACACGTGTACTCATGATTCGAAATAAGAACCTCCTGATACGAAGACAGGAGCCCCAACGTTTTTCTTTTTGATCTTAAATGTATTTTCACGTGAAGATGGTTTTTGCACTTTTTTGTTCGTTTTAAAACGTGGCCTACTAAACTATTTAATATTAAGTTCTGTTTTTTAGTATTTTGTGTGAAATGGTTGCCGCAGAAGAATATTTGGTGCTAATGTCTTTGCTGTATCGTTTTGGTTTTAAAGGAATGCTTTAAAGATTTGGTAGTGGCTTGTTGCGAATATGTCTTTATAAGAAAAGTTGTCTTGCCAGTTCTGGTATTGTGAATTATATAAGTGACTAGCAGTTCCCCGCGGCTTTGCTCGCGAATATTATTCGCAACTGCTGGTAATATTTACTTTAATTGAAGAACCTATTTGTACTCAAGATTGGTACTTCAGTCATCAAATGTTAGAATGTCCAAGCGGCTAGTTCTGCAGCAGGATACATAGCTATAGCTGTCCACGCGAAAAGCAGTCCCTGACATTAACGACGATTTCGCCTGGACCTTATTTATAAAACTGCCAATTTGACGCTGTGGGTGGGGTAGTTACATACACCTAAGGTAAGAGGTGAATCGAATGAAAAACATCTTATTTACCCTGTATAAATCCATTGGTGACGGTGCCCCCAATTACATATTTTCAACATATTCACTGGAACTTATTGCTATTACAAAGTTTCAGTGGGTAAAGGTTTCACGGAACGTATTTGGTACAGCAAACTTAATATTAGTGAGATGATATATCGTCGTTTTACTGCCAAAAGTGACCCAGTCAAAATGAGATGAAATTCTAAAAATGCTAGGAATATTTAAATAGTGTTCACGAACAATTGCCCAAGTTTTAAGTACATTCGTCATTTCGTACTGTTACGTCACAGTATAGAAACGTACCACATTTTTGTTAATATCTACAATTTAATAGTGTTTTAAACTAAATAACATTAATGACTTAATCACTTATGGCAGTATACCAACGATATGTCAGCTGATGTTGTAGAGGAACCTAAGTGTAAAGGGAACTGCAATTTTACCCCTTTTAAACGACTACATGTAAATTGCACTAATTCGATCTGCCTTGTAGTTATTGTGTGTCAAAATTGAACGTTCGCACGTAGCTTTTAACGGGATTTGAGCCCAGAACCTGCCGGAATTTAGACCTGAGTAACAAACAACTGCGTCACGTAACGTCGAAATAATTCATGAAAATAAAATTTTACTAAAAAAAATTAAATATCTGTGTCCTGGGCTCATAGAGGTTGTACAACACCACGTCTCGATAGGTTACTGTAGAGTGAAACTCCTGTTTATGTTGTTTCTCGCTGCTCGTTCCTGCTTTTCGGATTGTCTGCCTTGAATATTGACCAACTTAGTTTTATTCTTAATAATCACGTTTCTTACAAAGAAAAAAAACATACATTTTTTTTAAATATTTACATAAGCATCACTCTGACGCGAACAACACCTCAATATCGCTACTGGTTAGATAGATATCGTGGGTTGATGGAAAACAAATTTTGTGCTTTTTCACCCTTTTGGGTGTCGAATTTCGAAATATTTTAAATTTACATCTTATACATTTGTATAAGTATCCAACTGAAGTGTAAATCACATCGCTAGCCCGTTCAGTCGAATCA
>PNEQ01092431.1:0-13338 GCA_003012365.1 Medauroidea extradentata
GCGGCTTCCACCGCAAAACAGCTGCCCGGCATTTAACAGCTAGCGTACTCAATAACAGTGTAAAGAGCGCGCGCAATACGCTTGTATGATGTCATAGTAATTCCCATCGCAAAGTCTTGCACGGGATACGAACCCGTAACCCCACCCCTCCCACACCCCAAACTTTATACAATACCTTAGTGAATGCTTAAGGCCTCGACACAGGAACATACATACATTGTTTAAACAACAATAGCAATAAAGCTCACATTGACTCTACTGTTTTTAAGGTTTTTTCCGGCAATTATTCGAATTTTTCTCGCCGTTAAAACCATATTTGAACTTCAACGAACATTTAAAAAAATAATTGGCCAAATTGGTCCATGCGTTGTTGAGTTATGCGCTTACCAACACATTTTGCGATTAATTTTTATATTATATATATATATATATATATATATATATATATATATATATGTGTGTGTGTGTGTGTGTGTGTGTGTGTATATGATTTTCTAATTAATCAGTTCGCATTCAACTTATCTATCCAAAATTTAAAATGTACATCTCAAATATGTAACCAAAATATCATATCAACAATGTCACACGATTTCAGTCTTTACATGTAATAAATATCGTATCACAGTTTCCGCTACTAATTTTAATTTCCTCGTTTTTTTAAGTGAATTATGTGTCATGATAAGTTACTAAGTTACACCTTAACGTACATAAGTGTTTATAGTAGGTTGTTTCAGATGGTTCAGTTTTAGTAATGTACAGTTTTGCGCCGTTGCCTACCGATTCACAATTATTTTATGCTGATTTGAAATATCCACGATGTAGGGCCTAGTACAAACCTTTAAACTGTACTACTAAAAAAAACAGCGTACAAAGGTAACACACACAACTGCAAAACAACAATAAAATGTACTTAAATGACAATTCTTTGAATTAACTATTCGCGACGATTAAGTGGCTAGGATAGTTGACCGATGCGCTGAAGTTAATGTGTTCGAATCCTCTGAAACATTTTTACTTTTAACTTTGGTATTTCATGAGCTTAATACATATTTTAGAAAATAATTCATTTAAAGTAAAACCACACATTTTTGTACATTTAGGTAATAAAAATCATTACTTTTACAGTTAAAATATTCTCAGATTCAATAAGTGAATTTATTTTTCAAATACAATGTAGACTTTTCCGCAAATTCCCGATGGAGCACATTCAACAGTTTTAATATGTGGAGAATCACTAGAAAACTATGAATATTCACAGTTTTTAGTTGAGTGTTTAGCAATTATTTCCTAGCCTGTCGCAAAACAATATCGCGAAATTTGCATCTATCTATAAATATGATTTGTTTATTCAGAACATTATATTACATTTGCAGGTATATATTATTAGTGTTATTATTATTATTATTATTATTATTATTATTATTATTATTAAAGTGGCGCAAGCCTCTAAACCGTGATGATTCGCTTGAACTTGTATTTAAGGTGGCCAACTGCCCGAGCTGTCGAGTGATGAGCAGAGCTTCAACCGATAAAGTTTATTCGAAAAATTAATGTTCTTCGGTAATCTTTAAAACTTAAATTAAGAAGTTAATTGTGAAGAATCGATATAATGTAGCATTTTATACTTAACATCCACCTTAAACTCATTGTCGCGTCTGAAAATTACGAAAGTTTATTTGCCTACTCGCGCGTTAGAGGTTCAAAAGTTCAAAATCTGTAAAGGCGTGCATCAAATTCTGCATCGTCACAACGAGCTAAGCGCTGAACTAGCATGCAAGATTCCCTTCGATACATTTCACTATGGAACATTAAGCGGTGACCGTTTAATTTTATTAGTGGAAAGTCTGTAGCATAGTTCAGTACATGTCTTAGCCTGAGTTTCATATTCATTCGGTTAGTACATTTTGAAGAACGGCAGTCTGAAAAGGTCCTTTTCAGCTTTGTTAGAGGGCTTAGAAACAGTATTTATTTTATGAACATGCTTTGTTAACAATGACGACCTTCTGTGAAGTGTGTTTTCTTTACGTACGTTGGCATGATAGGAGTATGTGAAATAGCTTCGTAAAATACCCCCGTTTACGTACATACAAAACACTACAACGCATGCGTGTGGTAGGTGTCGCTCTTAAATGGCCAATGTATTGAATATAAGATCAAAATTAAAACTTTTAACATATTTATGTTACTTAAGGGGCAGCGTTAGACAATTTTATTGCATTTTCAGTTTTTGAGCTATAGCGTTTATCCAAATGCTATTATCAACATTTTCTCTTCGACAAAGCAAAGGATGTATTCTTGGTAAACTACTTGACATATGTAATAATGGAATCTATAATAATTAGAGATGGTGAAATTTCGCGAATTCAATGACCTGCATGTTAGAATCAAATATTCTATGCATACTCAAGCCCTGTCTATTCGTTCGTTGTCTGCTGTTCCACTGAGTAGCAGCTAGTGGACAAATGGTCGGGACTTGAGTATGCATAGGATATTTGATTCTAACGTGCAGGTCATTGAATTCGCGAAATTTCACCATCTCTAATAATAATTATAATTGCTAGATAATTAATTATACATTAACTTTCGAAAATTCTCTTGCAATGATTCTGCATGATAAATTAATGAAAGATTCCATTATTATTTATGTCAAGCAGTTTAGTCATATAAAATATCCTATACTTTATGGAGGACAAAGTTTGGTAATACAATTTAAACAAATGTTATGGCTTAAAAACTGAAAATACAATAAAAGTGTCTAACACTAGAATTCTTAGCATCGCAAAGTAGGGCAGGTTTACCCTAAGTGAAAAGATAAAATTAATATAATGCTTGTGAAGTTCGAGTTCGAAAGAGTATACTGGTGTGTGTGTGTGTACACAGGCACGCACTATTTTAGACAGATTCCCACCCACGTAAACCACTGGGTGTTCTTGTTGTAGGGAAGAGGGGAGGCGGTAAAGGAGCAGTTTCTCAGCGAGGCGGGGAAGTGTTTGGCCTGGGACGAAGCTACTTGTTGTGTTGGCGACCGCAAGGGTGTGTTGTTGGGCAGGGAGAGAGGGGAGGAACGGCCTTAAGCGCGGGGCTGGCAGACGTCCACTGTACACGAGCCAAGTAGGTCTGGCGGCATATCCTACACCACGTGTCTCCCCAGGCCAGTCACCTCACGCCGAAGGCCGCCACACCAGCCGGCGCCTTACACTCCCCTCCCTTCACATCCACACTTCATCAGACCTTCTCAATTTCAAACTATTCTAAATCACCATCAGTAGGGACAGGAATTTTTGGTGAAAAGATTTTTGCCCCACTTTGTTTCAGTGCCTTACGTGCACACCTGCAGCTCAACTTCATGGCTATTGACAAGAGTCTTTTGTGCAGAGTCGTTATTCATTTGACTGTGCCAATCAGTATACGGATAACTGCGACACAATACGTCTGTGATTTGCGGGTTTAACCTCAAGACACTGGGTGTTACGGTATCCAATCACTGACCACACAGCCGAGATGCAGGCGCGTACATAAGGCACTTGAAACGAAGTGGGGCAACATTTTTTTCGCACAATTTCCTATCTCTAACCATCAGGCAAGCGAACATATATTAAACTGATGCACAGAAAACAAAAAGAGCTAAACCTCACACGGAGAAGCCGCGGTCAAACCATTCGCCTCCCACAAAGGCGTCCCAGGTTATATTCCCAGCGGGGTCGGTCCCTGGATTTTCGGGTGTCGGAATCGTGCCGGACGATGCCATTGGTCGGCTGGTTTTCTCGAATATCTCCCGTTTTCTCCGCCCCGTCATTCCGGCGCTGCCCCATACTCACCTCGTGTTGTTACCCCTCACCAGCGTCAAAGACTTCGATGTTGAGCGCTGACCAAAATCTCTCACTCACTCACCGCACTTTGTGCCCGTTAAAGCGTTTACAATTAAACTATTTAGCAGTTATAAGGTAGAATTTTTTTTTCGTCATATTGTTTTAAACAAATGCATTCACAATTAATAGAGACGATGGTTTATCGCGAGAAAACATGACTGTTTGCTGGATTTCAAAACACGTTCAGCTTATTAGATTATTATTGGTTTTCTCTTGTACTTGGAGCTGTTGTCCTATTTGACTGAGCCAATAAGAATCCCGCTATTGTAATATTTGTTGCCTATTATTGGTCTGCAGACAGCTACGTTGCCTCATACGTACACCACACCCAGTCACATATGTTGCAAGAAACTACAGTGTTTTCAAGAGTATGTTGAGACAAAACATTTTCGCGGTATACCAGCCTCTCTTACATTTAAACTGTTATTGATACTACTAATTTTGGCAGCAGAAATTATAATTTGAACTAATGCAAAAAAAGTTCGGCATTCCAATAATACCATTGTTATACACCCTATAACAACCACTTTACTTTAACCTAAAAAGACACACACACACAAGACAAGATATTTTTAAAGAAAATAGACGTAGTTCACTGTTTTAAATGTAGGCGTTTGTATTTCTCACAGTTATTATTTCGTCAATACTTTATCAAATTTTTTATTCTATCATTTTGGCTTTAATATTGAAAGTCTGTTCGTGCTGGCTGAACTTAAGGGCTTGGGCCTGAGTTTCTCGGCTTTCGAGAGAATTGTTGTTTTTAAATCCACACGAGGGTCAATATCGTAAAATTGCTTCGTAACTTTTTTGCAAATTAGTTTTACTATGCAATGTAAATTTTCTAGGCGAACTGAATGATAAGTATAGCTAATTTATCAATTAAAAGGAAATTTAATTAATTAACTAATTAGCAACTATTTTGCAGTCTTCTGACTCGACAAAGTTAGAGTATGCAGTTTAAATCAGTCACAACAATGTTACGAAGCGATTTTACGATATCGGCTCCCATTTATGTTTTAAAAAATAATTGTCGTTAAATGCGGAGAAACTCGGGCCCATGCCCTTAAGCAGTTAACCTCCGTGTAGAATACGCTCAATTTCCGCGACTGTATTGCTAACATCGTAAGTCTGTTTCTTACTTGTGACATTTTTAATAGCGTAAACCTCGCTAGACTGATCAGTGTGGTTGCGTGCTTGGTTTTAAACGTCCTGATAACAACATTGTTAGCTGCTACTGTATTCGTGAGGTGTTTGTGAGGATTTTAAAAGTTCACGGGAATATTCAGAACAACCCCTACAATGCTTGTGAAGTATGCCTTATCTTAATCAGTGAGGTCAAACAGTGAAAATAAAAGTTCCCGTTAATAGATTGACGTAATTGTATTACTGATTTCACTTATCAGCAGTTACCTGCGGTGAAATTATGTTATGTAACGAAATTATTCAGTTTTCGTGACGAAAATATTTTATAGTTTTCTGTAGTATCCGCAAGAAAATTATTTAAAATTGGTTTTCACGTAATATTTTAAGTGAACATTGTACAACTTAAGTATGTCAATAAATTAAATGAGCACTGTATCAATACTTAAGAAATGAAATACATAGTCTGCGCCAATTAGCTTAAGGTGGCCGCCTGGGTTGCACGTTCGAGCACAAGAAGTGGGAAGGGCTAAGGGTGACACAGTACGCACATCACGCTTCTTAGGTGTAATTCACTGGACTGGCGTGCAGTTTTCTCGCCGACAACCCGCATATATGATACATTCAGTGCGGTCGCTTTAATTTTATGAGCGTCGCATATTTAAATACTAACTTCCATTTGATACTAACAAACAGTTAATTTGCCTCAGATACAGAACTCTCTCTAATAATCCAATAATGGGAAGTCTTTGTAAGCCACATATTTCTTCAACGCGTATCGGCACTTAACATGTTGGTAGGGACATGAACTTTTAGCGTAAAGAATTTCATTCCAGTTTTTGTCAGTGACTTACGCAGCACATCTGTATCTCTGCTTCATGTACAGTGACTGGATATATATTTTAACAGCGCTGTCTACAGCAATTTTCATCACAATGTTTTTAGTTCTCTATTTGTACAATATATATTTTTCTTATTTTAGACACAAAATGTGACTAAATTTTGCTCTTATAAAAATGTTTTTATCTCTCATAGTTTTCGATTAAAGCTCCATTAAGACAAAATTTGCCTGTTACCATATTGAGGACGGCATTTAAATCAATATACATACCAAACTGGAAAAATTCACAGTGGATAAAGGTCTCAAAAGCTATAATTTTTCGTACATAAAAACAAAGAATGTTCTTTTTGTATTTAAATAAAAGTGCTGAAAATTAAAATTTATAAAATTCAATTTTTTGTTAAATATATTATTTTGTGGTTTAACATAGGCGAACTTGTAGCATACAACATCGTACTTTACTGCGATCCCCTCCCCACCCCCTAGTTTTGTAAGTGAGTTAGGTTTATTATCGTCCTAAAAAAGGATAGCGTGCAAATTTTGACTTTAACGGGCCCTTACGCAATAACTACGGAAGCTTAAAAAAATCTTTTCAAGAGCAAAATTTAGTTACATTGTGTGTCTAAAATAGGAAGAAAATATATCTGGTAAAAATAAAAATAAAAATTCGGTTATGAAAATGTTTGCAGCCGCGCCCTTAACTCTCACTTTTATTGGTGCTCTACAAGCGAATCGCAGACGCATGATCACAAAAACTGTAGTCTGATTGGTGCAGTCAAGTGAGAGACGTGTCTGAAGAAAGACACGCTGCCAATAATCGCGAATCAGAGATGCTGATTTACACGTAAGGCTTTAAGGGCGCGATCTACAGCAATTTTAATCATCATTATTTTATTTTGTATTTGTACCAGATATTTTTTTCTTATTTTAGACACAAATTTGACTAAATTTGGCTCTTATGAAATTTATTTTGATCTCTCATAGTTTTCGCGTAATGTCTTGTTAAAGTCATATTTTGCATGTTTCCGTTTTAACGACTACACTAAAACCAACTGATATACCAAACTCAAAAAAATCACAGTGGATAAAGTCATTGCAGGCTACAATGACATGCTCATAAAATTAAAGAATAAATATTATTTGTATTTCAAAAAATATTGAATATTTAAAATTTTTATTTTCAGTTTCAGCATTTTTTTTTTTAAATTCAAGTAATTTTTATTCTTTAATTTCATGAGCATGTCATTGTAGCCTGCAATGTCTTTATACACTGTGTTTTTTTTTTTAGTTTGGTATATCAGTTGGTTTTAGTGTAGTCGTTAAAACGGAAACATGCAAAATATGACTTTAACAAACCATTACGCGAAAACTATGAGAGATAAAAAAAATTTTATAAAAGCCAAATTTAGTCACATTTTGCGTCTAAAATAAGAAAAAAAGATATCTGATACAAATGAAAATAAAAAACGGTGATGAACATTGCGACAGACCGCTCCCTATGGTGCAAAAATATTTTTGCAACAAACTCGTGGCTGTACTTATATAATGGTTTTACTGAAATACGCAGTGTAAATGTCTGACCCAGCTAAATAACTGCCATGTGTGTGTGCTATTAATTGGTAGAGACGACGATGTCGCAAGGTGGGTCTGGCAGCGTTTCTCGCAGCTGCACGCACCATCAGCCCTCGAAATCAGTTTGCTGGTGGGGTCATTTGTTTACGTAGCTCCTTCATAAACCAGAGCAAAGTTTTATAGTATACACTAGGATAAATTACAGTTTCCACTCTAAGCCGGTGTAATTTAACTTTTTACTTATTAAATTTTGTTGGAACTACTTAATGGATAATCAGTTGATAACTATTTAAAATATGCGAGTATTTAATGATTCCGTTTAAGACTATAGGCAGAGACACTGGAAAATCGCGAAAATATTCAACATAGTCTCCAATGAACTGTAGTATATCAATCGTGTCACGTGGCAACAGTTTTCTGGTAAATCACACACGTTCTGTGTAACAACTGTTCAGTTCTAATTGGGTCTGTTGAAGAGGGACACTGCGCTTCATATAAACAATAATCAATATAGGTGCAAAACCTTCGGTGTTATATGTAGTATGTTGGAGCCTAGCAATCAATCAACTTTTCCCGTGATTTTCCCGTGTCTCTTACTATCGGAAGTCATTGTCAATTAGTTTTAGTAAGATGTGCAGTTATCGAAATAATTAAAAATATTACAGAAAACGTTCGAAGGTTACAAAGTTTATTAGTAGAGAGCGGAAATATTCGCGGCTTCGCAGACCTGTAGGATAGCCTCCAAGAATATATGTGTGCTCAAGCTGGCAGCAGGTGTTCATTAACTTTCCGCTGACACAGTCATACCGTATGGTCGGGCCAGTATTCAGTTCCTTTTTATTGTCGGCTCAGCGTCAAATAAGTCAAGAGATGCGAACATACATTTGTTTAAATTCTTTATTGTATTCCGAAGATAACGCGCATTTCGCAAGTCCAGTCAAGCCACATTTGCTATAGTTGTTTGAATGTCGGACTGTGCCCACATTACAACGCGAATATTTCTTGTAACTAGTTACTAGAGACTGGACAATTCTCAGGTTCACCGCCATGTAGACTAGCCTTTAACAATATATGTTGATTGAAGAAGACAACTGCTGCTCATTGGATACTCGTTGTTACAGCGTTTCCACACGAGTGGGCCTGCATTCAAGTGCCTGTTGTGTATTGGCTCGGCAGACTCTTGAAGGTGTCAAATAAGGCTAGGACACGGACTTACAGTGGTTAGAAATCTAGTTTGCACCTTAAATAATATGTATACATAGAGACATGCAAAATTCGCGTTATTTTTTGACGGCTGACTAGACTCCAAGTGACTATAGGCTCGTTCGAAATCTCCCGCTGGCCGATATTGTCGTGACTTGCCGCGGAGAATGTTTACACGGTAGAAAGGCGAATCTCTGTAAAGACGTAACACACATAAAAGATAACATATAAAAGTTCGTAGCCAATTAAATCGCAGATTATGTTCTGTTACGTATAGGAAAGTGAAGCTTAGTCTGCTACCAAATGATAACGCGAATTTTGCATATCTCTATAGTATACACAATGAGTTAGGACGGAGTGTGTTAAAATGTGTGGCAATGGATTATAAAAAAAAATTGTTTTAATTTGTCCGGTAAATTAGGCCTAATATAGAGGGAACAAATTCTGGAAAATGTGTTTTTACTTCGTCCGAAAAGTGAATACAGAGGTAGTAATGGTGAAGTGAAAATCGGCGTTTAAATCACATGCCTTTAAAATGAAACAAGTATACACAACTTTTTACGAAGAAGAAGGAAACACTGAACAGTGTTTGTACAATGGCAGTCCCAATCGTATTGTATATCTTAGTTAAAGGATTTTAAATGGAATCCAGTGTTTTCAGTATAGTATTACTTATACTTGGGGCCATGAACTTTTCGAGAAAAGCGTTGTGTCCCAGTTTGTTTCAGTGCCATACGTTCACATTTGCAGTTCTGCTTCATAGCCATTGAGTTGATGTAACTCCCTCAGGTTTTGGGCTTCTACCCACATATCATAGTCGTGTGGGGCTACAGTAACCGTATTGTGACTGGCACAGTCAAATGTGACAAACTGTGGCAAAATTCTTTTCGCGAAATACTTACACCATAATAATATTTCGAACAAAGCGGTAAGAAATCTTCGACTTATATCTTATTAGCTAAGTAATTATGTAGATTTTGGTGAAAATGTTTTGTAGGAATTCAGTTTAATGTCAGGGGAAATGGTGGCCGAATGGCCAGACCATTAGCCTCCCACCAAGGCTATCCGGGTTCGATTCCCGGCGGGGTTTGTCCCCAGATTGTCGCATGTGAGAATCGTGTCGGACGCCGCCACTGGTCGGCGGGTTTTCTCGGGGATCTCCCGTTTCCCTTCCATTTCGGCACTGCTCCACACTCACCACATGTCACTCCTTCACCAGCACTAAAGACCTCGATGTTGAGCGCTGACCAATAAAATCTCTCAACTCAGTGCCGTACGTGCATATATGCTTAGTGGTTTATTTAACGATTCTGAGCAGAGACGTCTGTCATTTGACTGTAATAATCAGAATAGGTTTTTGAGTCGCAACACGTCTGTGATTTGCGGGCAGAACTTCAAGACGCGCGAGAGTTAAAAACTTCCAGCCACTGGCCAAGATTCAGAGCTTTAGACGTGCACATAAGACATTGAAACAAATTTGTGCAATACATTTTCCCTACAAAAATATGCACACTCCTTCTTGGCTCGCTCTGTATGATAAACTGTTTAACATAACAGTTTCATTGAGCAGTGCTCGCGATTTATACGTAAGCATGTTATTTGTGCCTTCACGTTGGCAACTCGCGCACTGCTGAGGCGGAACTTGTACAAGTTAATACTCCGCATAGGGTTCTTTTACCCCGAATACAGACAATGAATGGACGGACGGGTTATTTTAAGTTTTATATTTACGTTATGAGCCAAGTGCGCCTTCATTTGTCCAACGCGATAAAACAACAATTTATAAAGCAGTTGTTGGCAGAGAAAATTGTACTTGCACCTTTGGCTGTCCCCCAATGCTCTCTCCGTTTCCTTGCCAGCCCAGACACGTGAAAATCAAACAAATCTCGAGAGTTCGTATTTATAAACCACCGCCGGTTTGGCAGAAAGTATAGGTTAACAGTTAAATTGCACCCACATAGTGTTGATGGCTGTTCTGGACTCAAATGTGTGTTGTGAAAGGGTTATTTAACAGTCTGCGTTCAGTTTATTTGCAACCGTATTTTTTCTGTTTCTTTACCATGCACTGCTAAAAATTATTGCATAACCTGGCATGAAGGAGTGTTTTGAAGACGAAACTTACATATTTACTCCCATAAAATATTCGCGATGTTTCGTATGTATTGCTTGTTTAAGGGTGTTCAAGTGCGATGAAGTCATAATAATTGTATATTTATATGAAGTAGGGTTAGTTTTGCAGACGATACTTGTCAGTGCTGTTTCCTCTTACGACACAATTTTCGCTCTCGTAGTTTTCTCATAACGGGGTGTCAAAGTCAAAACTTACTTGTTACGCTGCCATGCAAATAGCGAAAACCAATCGACTTACGTACGTGAAATAAAATACTATGAGCTACGTAATAAAACATTTGAAAAAATTCAGCGAACTGTTTTTGTATTTTTTAATAATTGCTGAATTTGCTACTTTTTTTCTGAACTTTTGCGATTTTTTTTTAATTCAAGATATTACGTTGTGGCTAATTTAACGTTTTATTTCATAGTTCATGGGTTGTAAGTTCACAGTGAATTACATTGTTTAAGTGGTCAATTAGTTTTCACTATTTGCATGGCAGTGTAACAAGCAAATTTTGACTTTGACACCCCGTTATGAGAAATGTATGACAGGTAAAATTGTGTCGTAAGAGGAAAATGTACTCACAAGTATCGTCTACAAAAATGACAGTGTTTCATAAAAATATAAAATTATGACATTAACGCACTTGAACACCCTTAAGGAGACCGTCTGGGTGAACTGATTTGACGCGGTCGAAACCTAGGAGTGCGGAGGCGATAAGGACGATTCTGCCCGTGCATCTCGCATCACCATAGCCTCTAGGAGCAAGTCACTGAACTGGCGTGCAATCTCCTCGCTGACAACTAGCCTCTATTAGACATTCAGTGTGTGACCGTACCATTTTATGATGTAATGTTATAGGTAAATGTGTATTGTACACGCATTTACCTTTTAATAAATTCTACGCTCAAATTTTCGTACCTAAAGTAGACGACAAAAAGGTTCATTTTCCCGCCACATTCAGGACCAGGGAAAATCAATTTTGGAGGTAAATGGAGGAGCTGAATATACGCAAATGGAACTTTCTTTGAAAACTATTCTTAAGGCGGCCGCCTACCCCACGCTCTAATGCGTTGCAGCGTGTTCGTAAACAGGTTATTTCTACGAAAATATACCATGTGTACCCATTGTTCCAACGTACGAAGAGAAAACACACTTCAGACAAGGTCGGAACTTCGTTGTTAAGGGGCCGGTTCATGCGTCGAAAATTGTCATTCTTGCATTTGGGTTTTATGTTGTTAAAATATGGTGAAAGGCATCGAAGCAATGCTCCCCACCACTCCGCTGGCCTGTATATAATCCCATACCACTGCGGGAGGCATTCAGTCGTGGAGAGACAGTCAGACGGGGAGGATATGTTGTCCTCTTCTCTCTCCCCTGGTAACCAGACACGCGAGTGGCGTAGCGCCTTCCCTTTCCCCTCCCTTCCGAGAGCCCACGAGCAGGCTGCCGGCAAGGCGATGTTGCCAGGTCGCAGCGGAGACACCCGCCCTCAACAGCTGGCCAGGTCGCTCGTCCCGTCTCTCAGGCTCGGCTTCCACGTGGGTAACCCACACTGCGCGCGCTTTCCTTTACAGTTTTCCCATGCGGTCAGTCCGTCTGCCACTGCAAGATGTAACTGTGCATTTTCAAACATCAAATGCCAATACACTCAATCACCAAATTTGTAAGACGATTAAATCCGGGCACTATGTAAATAAAGTTTTTATTCTGATAGCCAATATTATGTTTTTCGTCAAGCAACTGAATCCACAGATTGAAAATTTCGCGTTACAGTCTGTCTTGCGTAGTTAAGTGTAAAAATGGATAATATTACTATTTTCAATAAAAGTTATTTCAATTCGTAAATATTCTAGTGTGAGACTCACAAATTCGTACCGGTTACAATTTCATAATATTACCAAGAACACAAAAGACATGTTAGGTACGAACGTAATCCTCCGCTTTCTTCTAAGTATGCTTGTTCAAATTTTTCCTATTTTAAATGTAGGGTTAACCTATACGCCTGTTTATTTTTGCACCAGGTTACAACCGTACGAGTGTAAACTATATCACTTATTTCCGAACATTAGAAACATTCGAATGGCCAATTCACTCCTGCGGAACCTACGACACTCGATTTTATACTGATGTATGGTACACACAAGTGAGTCAGGCATCGGAATTAATGTAATATTACAAAAATAATTTTTTTATAATTTATTATTTCCATATACCGATTACAGCACTTTACATAAATACTTTTTATAAAATGGAAGACATCACACTCACATAAGCAAAGCTTGTGTGTGAGTGCTACTAGACAAATGATTTTCTATTGCTGCGGTTAATTACGTAATAAAACTTGTCATCTGGTACACATTAATTTGAGAACAAAAATTGAATGCTGCATGAAATACAAAAAAAAAAATAATAAGTTTTGATGGATACAGATTGTATTTAACAATTTGAAATATAAAGAATGTGAAAATAATTAACTATAGTAAAACTATTACTTAAAGATTAAAGACAACTCATCATCAGTTAAGTTATTTAACCATCGATCAATATATATTTTTTTGTTTATATTTTTATTTTTTATATTTTCAGGAAGAATTGCT
>PNEQ01092432.1:0-13337 GCA_003012365.1 Medauroidea extradentata
ATTTTAATATAAAACAAGTTTTTTACTGTAAACATTTTCTTAAATGAAATACATCGTCTGTGAGAATCGGAAGCATATTGGTTTGTTTTCTGATAGGTAAGCCAGTAGCTAAATAGAGACATTATCCGCACGATAGCAGTTACTGTGTTTCAGCTCCTGTTTTTTTGAATTAATAATAAACTTATATATGTATATCACACGTATATAAAACTTAAAATAATATGTACATTTTAAAAATCATAATCTTCTACAAGACGGGCTTCAAAACTGATTGCTTTATCGTCAACAGCCTATAGTCGTAGCAACGTTTTCTCGAAAACGTTGAAGTTCCTCGTAAAGAATGAACACTTATGAAGAGAGGGGAGATTGCGGGGTAGCAGAAATGTCGGACACTGCGCGTCTGCGATCATTTTGGGAATTCCCACCCTAGCTTCCTGTGTGACGCTTGCGTGCCGACGTTGCTGTTGTGTGTCAAGGTCAGCTGTGGTCATGCACCGATAACGCGTCATGTTCATAGGATGTTAGGCCAGACACATGTTCACGCCATTCCCTTTATGCGACCCAGTAACCGAGTTCCGAGTCGGCGACGAGTTTTCACTGACCAATATGAGGCGCTTACGAAAACCTTAATCGACTCGATAGAGTAGACGTTACTCTAAAATCGGGACAGCAGAACCTCATTCGATAAAAGTCTACAGGCTGCAAGGTCTCTAAATATTCAACTCGATCTCTTCTCCGGATCTACTCATTATCTACCCTGCTTGGGAGCTCGATAGCCGCCAGCAAACGAAACACAGGAAAGGGCGCGAAAAAAGAAAACATAATAAATTTACACTCGCAGTTAGGCTAACGCCCGGTGGCGAGCAGACTCCTCCCCATCCCCACAGCGCAGAGTTTCCTGCAAACACAAAGAAGTAATCCAACAGTTTTGTTGCGATATTTCTAATGAGGAATGTATGATGATTGAATAAATGCGATCGTTGTAAAAATGAGAGTTTTTGGTGTAATAATTCCTCTTGATGAGAAAAAGGATAAAATTATAACATGTTTTCAATGGGAGAAAGATGTAAATAATAGACATGTAAAACATCTAAAGAAAACCTTAGATTTGCAGTTAAGGCGGCCGCCTATCTCAAGGTTCGAATGCGGTGCAGTGTGTTCGTAAACAGGTTTTTTTTTCTACGAAACAATTTCATGTGTGCCCATTGTACCAACGTACAAAACAAACACATTTCAGACAAGGTCTAAGCCCTTCAACGTGGCTGAAAACGGCATTTTCAGACTGTCGTAGTTTAAAACGTACTAACCAGATGTGTGTGAAACTCAGATTGCGATGTACACTGAACTATGCAACAGACTTTCCACCAATAAAATTATATGGTCACCGCTTAAAGTCCCATAGTAAAATCGGTTCGGCGGGAACCTTGCACGCTATTTCAGAGCTTGGCTCGTTGAGACGATGTGGTATTTGATGCGTGCTTTACGGTCGCCCCTATGTCTCCGTCATTGCTGAGCCTCTAAGGCGTAGGTAGGCGGCGTCCTTAATGCTTTAGATCTGCAAGTTACCAAGTTCAAGGCTCACACTTTCATTAAACAAGTGAAGTCTGATTTGTTTACTGAAAAGAAAGACAAGGTCAGACATGAAAGTGGGGCGATGCAAGTACATTTTGCTGCAAATTCCACGCTACAGCATGAAGATGAAATTCAGACAGCACGTTGGTCACGTAACCTACTAGTAATTTTTACTTGTGTCATTTGACTATTTAGTGGACCCGAAACATATGTCGTTTTTAGTGATGATATTTCTCATTCCAAGTTTTGTGTCTGGGTTTTCTTGAAGAAGACTACAACACACATTTTGGAGGAACACCCAAGGTTGAGGCACCTCGATTCATTTTCAGATAATTACATTGACAGGGAGCAGTTTATGACGTGGGAGATGTACGCAAAATTATTGTCTGACTAGGCACTTTAAGTACGTATATTCGTGTAACAAATTTTAAAAATTTTGCAGAAGAACTTCAGAAAAGAACACAGAAGTTTGATGTACTACACGTTTGTAAAGAATAGATAGAAAATAAAAAGAAGGGTGTGTGTGATATGAAGGAATGATGTCGCTGCGTTACACTGACTCTTAAGACACCAGTTGATGGAAGAAAGCCATATTCACAACCTCATAAGTTTTTGATAAAGCCTATAAATGACAACAAAAAACAGCTGCCAAGATATTATGGTACTATATGTTGCAAAAATTCATGAACGTGAAGCAAGTTCGTTAACTAACAGTGATTTTGACGATAACACTCAACATAATTTGTACGAGTCTTCTGAGTTTAGTGTAAAGTTTGCAGAGATCAATGTTGGCACGTATGTTAAACTGCGTAACTTATAGAGTAATGAAGAACAAGAGCTGAAGATAGTCTTCATGATAAATTATAGCAAAAACTTCTTTACAATAGATGAAAATGATGAAGCATGGATTCCATATGATCAAGTAGTCAAATTACTGGATGTTCCAGAAATCAAAATTGTAGGAAACCTAATTTTATATTAATTTGCTTGAGTGACTACGCTGTGTATTTTAAAAATGCAGTCAGTGTGCTACCATTAACATCTTCTTATGTTTTCGTATTTAAGTGGAAATTATTTACTGTGCTTTTTTGTGTATATCTTCTTGTCTTATTTAACTTAATTTTGTGCATTAACTATGTAAACTACATTGGGAAATTAGTTAAAAACAAACTGCATTTGCACTTGTCCCACCCGTTACATTTTTCTTGTCCAGCCCGTTACAAAGAAAAATAGCTTTAAATAAATACATAACATTGTAAATCATAATAATACCCATGAGACTATATTCTTTCTGCAGGCCACATAAGTACCTAGTTGTGTCAGTAAATACTATAATTCACATACTTTGATTCAGCATTGGTTGATTACGAGATGGTAAGTTTTGTGCAGCATATATGTTTTTCAATTAAATATATTATTAATTTATTCTAGGGGACAATAACTGTAAGCAATACCTTCCCTAAGAAACTATTAAAATTGAAATAACATTTCTTCTACTCCAGTCTAGGAGATATAAAGAACTCAATGTCCCACCTCGTATATACGGAATGGCTGGCAAGTGTAAAAAAAATTGTTTCCCCGTTAAAAAAAGGTTAAATAAATACCTTCCTAAACTGTAAAAAAATTAAATGTATCCTGATTTTCAGCAGGGTTTGCATGGGGTTGATAGAGTTACTCGGTTCACTTTATGGACGCGAGCAAACTGCACTTTGGATCACTTTCTAAGGCTGTTCAAGTGCGATGAAATCGTAATTTTATATCTTTATGAAATAGTGTTAGTTTTGTAGACGATACTTGAGAGTACAGTTTCCTCTTACGAAACAACTTAAGCTTTCACAGTTTTCTCATAACGGTGCGACAAAGTCAAAATTTGCTTGTTCTGTTGCCATGCAAATAGTGAAAATCAACTGACCTACTTGAATAAAATAATTCACTATGATATTAAGTCTAATAAACTATGCAATAAAGTATTTAAAAGACCATTAAGTAATATTCAGAATTGTTTAAAAAAATCGCAAAAGTAAGGGAAAAAGTTTTAAATTCAGCAATTTTTTTAAATACAAAAATAGTTGACGGAATTGTTTAAAATTCTTTTATTACGTTGCCCGTGGCATGCTATTTGACTGTGAATTATTTCACTTACGTAAGTGAATTGGTTTTCACTATTTGCATGGCAACAGAACATGCCAATTTTGACTTTGACGCATCGTTATGAGAAAACTGTGCGAGTTAAAATTGTTTCGTGAGAGGAAACTGTACTCACTAGTATCGTCTGCAAAAATAACACTATTTAATATAAATATAAAATTATGATTTTATCGCACTAGAACGACCCGAATTGAAATTACACCTCACCCAGGCTAACCGAGTGACTTCTCGTAAACGCCTTGATGCGGCCGCTACTGATGTTCAAATTCAAAAATATTCGCCCACGCGGATATTACCTGCCAATAGAAACCCCGAAGCAAGAACGTTGGGTAGGTGAAGGGGACGGTTAGGATGCGATGATCCGGCGTCAGGGGAACAGAGGGGTAAGTCGGGGAAGTTGACTGGTGTGGGTAGAGGTCACAGTGTGAGTTCGCGCAGCGGCCGTTAGTGTCCATCGCGTGCTCACGGCTAGCGGTCGTGTTCCGAAGTGTGTGCGCGTGTTTGCACGGCTTGCTGCTGCATTTGACACTCGACAAGTTTGGAACCACTCACACACTCGAGGTAAGCTCGTGTGGTCGGTCTCGCTGGGTATACGCAACTGTAAGAATGCCTGTCAGCCGTTCAGTTATTTATTATTTTCTTTTAATATAAAATTGTTGTATTGTTTGATATTGTGGAAAATTGCTCTAGCATCTTTTCTGCCAGCGTATCTTCCAAATTAGTGCACCGTCCTGCACCTTCTATTATCGGGAGCCGGTTTATTTGTTATATTTAAGTTATGTCTCATATTTTGGCGAATTTAAGGCGTCGAGCATAGTATATAGTTTATTGCATCCGTCAGATCTTTTTGTTTACATTTGTGTACAAAGGCATCGGACGAGTCGTGGTAAAATAAAGTATAGTTTATTTGAATAAATTATACTAGAACTAAGATGTATGCATAGACGGTAGTTTGTATACCTTTCCTTACCTTTAACCAATCACGTAAGACTTATGACAGCTACAAAAAACGTTGCACTAAATAAATATCTAATATAACATAAACCTGTTGAGGTTTGGAATCGAAGGAGACAATTAATAATGTGTTTTGCGACCTTTAGTTAAATATGTTGAGGGTGTTGACGAGCTCCTTATGTCTGGCGGTAATTTATTCCAATCATGTGAAGCTGATACTATGAGAGAATTTGAATAGGACTGATGTGAGTCTTATGGATGGGTATATACAGCTGTACACCTTTATTTGTGCTAGTATAAAATCTATGGCTTTCGCATAACAGAACCAGTCGGTTAGTAATATAGTTAGCAAGTATCAAAGATGCAAGCGAACGAGGACAAAATCCAATATTTCTGGTCTACAGTGAAACTGGCAGCTCACTGGTATACTAGCCAAACAATTATGTTTATAAACACAATGTTTTGTGTGAACCGAGGTTAACTTCGACAGATCGGTAACATGGGTATTAAGTGATGTTTTTTTTTTCTTTTTTTTTTTCTTTTCCAAACATATGTATTTTGGAAAACAATTGCGAAAGAAAAAATAGTGAGTGTAGTACTAAAAGTAGTTGATGTAAACTTCTCAATTAATCGATGGTAAATATAAATATAGTAAATATACAGATACTGCTGTATTTACACTGACTGCTTAGTGTTACAGATTTTTGGAAACTAATTACCAAAGATTTTCTTTTAAGTCCAACAAGTGTCTACAATTTAAAAGTGGTGGTGTACACAAGAATAGTACAGCTAATATTTACCATTTTGTCTTGTTCTGGTGATTTCTCCCAACTGTTACGTCACTGACTTCAACACGTGCAGTTTTGTCATAATCACATGTCAAAATTACTGCTCATGTCCCCGAAGTACAGTCAAGTGGGTATACCTGGGACAGTGGAGGTAACTTGGGACACAATGTAAGACCATTCGTTTACACATTCTGCAGTCACATCAACAGTCAATAAATGTGTACATTATATAGGGACCCCTGTTTTCCGCGAAAAGAATTTTGACCCAGTTTATTTCAGTGCCTTTCGTACACATCTGCAATTCTGCTTCACGGTTATTGGCAGCATGTCTTTATAAAGTGATGTATATCATTTGACTAAGCTAATTACAATAACGTTCCTACAACAAAACACGTCTGTGATTTGCTGGTAGAATCTCAAGGCTCGTGACAGCTAAAATATCCAATCATTTACCACGAAGCAGAACTGCAGATGTGCACGTAAGGCACCAAAACAAAGTGAGGCAAACTTCTTTTCGCGAAAAACATGAGTCCCTATATATTAACAAGAAACAACTTAAATTAACTACATAATTATTTATTCAAGTCTGCAGTATGTGAAACAAAAATACTTGTGAAGTGTCCCAAGTAACATTTACTGTCTCAAGTATACCCAGTTGACGGTACAAAATACACGGCAGCAATAGAAAACGTTCGGAGAACACGGTTTTTATGACACATTGTAGTTTCAAGACGGTGTTCCTAATCACAGTTTTACTAAACAACAATAATGAAATACGAGATATTCAAAACAACAGCAAGACTTTAAAAATTATGCTATAACATGGAAGTTATTAAATTAAAAAGTTGGGAAATCTAAATTGATAAAGTAAAGTAGGATGATCAATTCGAAAACATTTGTCAATTGAAATAACATTCAAATAACGCCACTCCTGCGACACAAGACGTACACAATACTTAGATGACGTTAGAGTTGGTGGACCCAGCGCGTGAGCTGTGCTGTAGTGTAGTACTGAAAGTTTTTTTTCCTTATATAACTCTTAAAATTGTCTACAATACTTTTATCTACGAAAATAATATACACCTCGAACAGTGCACCTATTTTTTAAAATTGTTGCCCGCTAATTAAACATGTGATTACCAAGCTCTTCGATAGAAGTAACAATGACTTTTTGACATTTCTGTAGCTGGAAAAATACCAGCCGTAATCGTAAACCAAAATGATAAGAGACCTGTGTTGGACTTTAACACACATCTTCCACAAATAAATTAAAATAGTCTCATTGAAAAACACTTCCTACGAAAACACTTAATGCTAGTTTAGTACTCCGCGCTTAGAGGCGACGAGGTGTATAAACAAGAGGCAGCTTCACCTCTTTTGTTAATAATATTCGTTTTAGTTTAATAAATGAAGGATGTGACAAATAACCGGCAATGTCTCTTTATAAACGTTACATTTTACTATTAGGTGCGTGTTATTGAATATAGTCGGTACTGGGAGTTATTTAGTGTTTATTATTTGGCGAGATGGAATTTTATCTGAAAATTTAAATTAGTTTAATTATTTCATAGTTAAGCTTAATTTTTCGAATACAATGTACGTAATGAAAGGTAAAGTAATAAGCAACGCTCTGTTAAAATATTTTCAGTTTTATCTTGCCAAATTTTTTAATCAAGAAGGAATTAAGAAAAACTCGCCATAATAAGTGACACGGGCTTAAAGTCGACTTATCGCCTTCCCAGTTTCCATGCCTCAAACAAAAAAAAACGCTGAGATCCAATTAACGCTGATGCGCTGCGTGTACAAACGGTGACGTAGAGTATCACGCCTAGTATATTATTTACGCGAAACTGTTAAAACATTTTCCTAATACGTTTATCTACGAAAAGAACACGTGCATCATACTATCTATGATGTAAAAAAATCCAGCACGCTTATTAGAAACATAATCTTCAGGCCTCTAGAAACGGCAAAAGAACGTTTTATAGAATGTTCTTACAAAAAAAAAACACGTTCATTCATGTCGCAACATTTTCACGCACGTTTGCCTTTCCTGATACGTACTACTAACGTATAAAGTTGTTGGGTTACTGCTTGAAGTCATGTAGAAAAAAAACACTGCGCGCCCGTCTATTCTACTGCGTATACAGGCTGTGTGGTTCTCGTCGAGCGTGTCAATCTGTCCCTTATCACTACCGTGCTGCCGCATCCTCGAAAGCGAAAAATAACGTACGGTAATGAGGCTTCTGATTCTGTCACGGATTTTGTTAAATTTGTTAATTTCCGTTTGATAAATTAAGAGTGCGATGCATTATCTCTAATGCCTCATAATAAAAACTTTGTATTTTACGGTTAGGTGCTATCATTGGACTAAATTTGTGCTAGGAGTTATTTTAGTCTTTATTGCGTGGTCATGGATGATTAATGTTTTTAATTAGCTTAATAATAATTTAATAACTGCTCTTTATTGTTTCGAATCCAATGCACGCAATGAAATGTTCCGTAATTAGCTAAGTCACTATTGAAATATGTTCAAATCAATCTTGCCAATTTTGTAACCAGGAAGAAATTAATTAAAATTCATCACGCTGACTGTAAGGGCGCTGCCTACCCACCGTGTTACAGGTTGTTAGCAAACAGGGTTATTTACGAATTTATTCCTCATCAAGTCATCATCAACCCAGTGTGCCAATGTACGAAAAGAAAACACTCCAGACAAGTAAGGAATGCCATTGTTAAGACACTATCAATGCTCATTAAAAACATTGTTTCTAAGACCTCCAACATAGTCAAAATCGACCTATTGATACTGGCGTACTTTAAAATGTACTGACTGGATGTATGCAAAACTCATAAACGTGCTGGCTTCCTATCAATACAATTACGTTGTCATAGCTTTGACGCCTTTATTAAAAATGTATCGGAGGTAATCTTGCACGCTTGGCTCGTTGTGACGAAGTGGCATTTGATGCGCGCTTCAATGTTGACACCCTTAATGAAGATTAATATTTTCGTGTCTTCTGCAATAAATATATTCTAGAAAAATAATCTTTTTCATTCCAATTCACACGTGGCAACTTTCAAATTAAAAGCATTTCCGTTGAGTAACGCACCAATTGGCAACACTACCTATAGCGGCTAGAAAGGAATGTGATTCCGTTGAAGCGAATGAGAGTAGCCTACCTGGTTCGCGAACCTGCAGTTAGTGACATCACATAGGTGAAATCGTACTTTCACTGTCAACAGGTGAATTATAGCTGCTAGTCACGACACTGCTTTGTGCACTGGAGAAGCTGTGTACACGAACACCTCACATGCGCTGACGTCATTGCTAACCCACGTTCAAACATTAGAATTGTTCGGTCTAGAACTCGAGAAAGGCACGCTTTATAATTTCAAGCATGTATACATAGAGAGATCATTGTTAGGGACCCGGAAATTTCACGAATTCATATTTGGAAGTAGGTTTGAATTCAAACTCCTTTAAGAGAGCGTGCTACATAATTCAACGCTAAAAGCATATAACTGTAGGTTTCTTGAAGCCAATTTGCGAAAATTAATAAATAGCAATATTAGACAATAGTTTCAGCCAACGTTTTAAACAAAATAGTATCCAGTGTTACGAACTTCTGAAGCACGATCTCTGACGCCGGAACCTCGTGCCTTTAACTGCGGCGCAAGAGATCACGCGTAACGAATTAGTAATTCTGGATAAATATTTACTCATAAAGTTGGCAATTACCATTATCTAGGATTGTCATTGAGTATTTTGTCCATAGTGGCTTCGAAAAACAGCGTAGAAATCAGTCGATGTTTTCAGCGTTTATTTATCTATCACGCACTCTTAAGTCATAGTTAGGGACCCACATTTTTCGCGAAAAGAATTTTGCCTCACTTTATTTCGTTGCCTTACGTGCACATCTGCAATTCTGCTTCGTGGTCAGTGATTGGATATTTTAACTCTCAAGAGCCTTGAGTTTCTACCAGCAAATCACAGACGTGTTTTGTTGTAGGAACGTTATTGTAATTGGCTCAGTCAAGTGATATACGTCACTTTATAAAGACATGTTGCTAATAACCATGAAGCATAACAGTATATGTGCACGTAAGGCACTGAAACAAACTGGGGCAAAATTCTTTTCGCAAAAAACAGAGGTCTCTATAGTCATAGTTACATCCGCGATTGGGTCGCTTTTTATTAAACACATCCTTGAGGACTGTGAAGTAAAGTAATTTCGGTCAGGACTTAACATCGAGGTCTTTAGCGCTGACGACGAGATGAGCAGCGCCGGAAGAGGCGGGGGGAACGGTAGATCCCCGAGAAAACCCGCCGACCAGCGGCATCGTCCGGCACGAAAATTCGGGGACCGAACCCGCCGGGAATCGACCCCGGATCGCCTTGGTACTGGTAGGAGGCGATAGGTCTGACTCTTCGACTACCGCGGCCCCTTTAGAGAACTGTGAAAAAATAGTAAACCTGCATAAAACCACTCACCGACTCCAGGGGGCCGATTAAAAATCGCATTTTATGGATGCAACGCAAAATTTGCACTTGCGTTGGGTCTTCTTGCGCTGCCTTGGAATTATATACTCGCATAATGCCATAGAAAAATCTTTTAACTTGCTCTGCACTTGCGCTGCGCTGCGTCGGTGCAAATAGCAGGTGACGATATTTAATCGGCCCTCAGCGCTACATTGTCACGTGTACAACTGGTCACTCACTGGAGCAGCAGACAATAAACAAGAAGCTGAAGGCAGAGTGGAGTCCAGCCGGGAGGTTATTGAACTCGCGCAGTTTCCGAGTCTTTTCTTTGTCGTGCTGTGAAGTGATATAGGTGGTGCGCGGGATAAAGTGAGCACTCGAAAAAAGCCCTGCTGAATATCTATTTTCAGCTAATTCGTATCTTTCCGCGAGTAACGGCGAACGCCACGAAATGTCTAACCTCTCTGGACACGTCACTTGATGTTTGCGCTGTAAGATAAATTGTGCGGTCAGTATAAATCGATACTGTTTAATAAAAGGAAGTTCATTAATTATATAAAATACAATTAAGTCGATTTACGTTGATTTTATCTACGTATAGTTGTATTTAAATAGGAAAACACACGGAACTATACTGCCTAATTTCGCTGCCAACCAATGAAACAGTAAGGTGGCTATATTTAATGTTGAATTATATGTGGTAACGGCTAGTGATATTTTTCAAAGGTTAAATTTTTTTTTGTTCGCTTTATCCCAAATTACCTATATATCCAAATGATTAGAGTTGATGGTATACCGGTACCGCGAAAAATTGTTGTGCTCACAATATCCTTTCTTCTTTTTCTCTCAACATGTACGATTGGGCGACACATGTTTGACACTTCGTAGCTGTCTGCTGTCTAGTAACAGGTAACAAATGTTACAATATTGAGATTCTTATTGGCTCAGTCAAACTTGGTAAAGGTCATTCGGGATAAAGTGAGCACATAAGATTTACCCTTGAAAAATATCACTAGCTGATGCTGCATATAATTTAACTGTAACAATAGTTACCTTACTGCTTGTAAGTTTGGCAAAGAATTGCCGAATGTAGTTCCGTATGTTTTCCAATTTAAATATAACAATACAGAAATAAATCCAATTGAAATCGGCATATTTCAGTTTTGTATAATTAATAAACTTTTTAATGAAACCATATAGGTTCCTACTGACTGCACAATTTATCTTACATGCGCAAACATCAAGTGACGTGTCCAGAGAGGTTAGACATGTTCCGTCGTTAGCCGTTACGCGCGGAACGATACAAATTGGCAGGAAACAGAAATTTAGCAGGACTTTTTTGAGTGTTTACTTTATTCCGAACTGCCTATAGCAGCTCCACGTACAAGGAAAAGCCAGTAATCTTTTGATAAACAGAACGTAGGTTGAAACCCAGCAAACAGTCATGTTTTCCCGCGATAAACGTTCATCTCTACCAATGATCTTGGTCAGTTGTTGAGGGGCACCTTGTGAAACTGTTGTATTTTGGTACCAAAAGTTTCTATAAAGATTGTACACATGCGCTGTACAGACGAATTTCGCTACATGTATTAAATTGTAGCGTTTTTCGCATATTTTAGAAAAACCTGTGTCCTAGTAAAACAATAGAGACCACAGTTGTGTATTAGTGTGAAGTATTGTATATAAGTAGTATATGCGCTACGACTTCGCGTGTTTAAGCACATTTTATACTGTTTTATAAGTCTATTTTTAAGCTGAAAATAGGTCAAGTCAGACGTCATAAGAGTATTTTTTAAAATTATTTTTACTATTTTTAGAAGTTCAATTACGGTTTTACCTAATTTTTTTAAATTAAAGAACTTTTTGCTAACTGATTAAACGAAACCCTATGTTAATGTATATCAGAAACAAGATTCCGTTGCCTTAAAATGCTGCCTTAACTACAAATAAACTTTCGCCGAACTTCTCCAAAGCTGAAGTTAGTCACGAGCGAATCACACTCTATTGTTTTATTTAGCTTTTAGTTTAGAAATATCTTCTGCAATGATAATTTGTATCATGTTTACAACAGATGAGTAAACTTAATAAAAGTTATTTTCATGAAAACTGTTAAACATGTTCCCAATACGCACTTCTAACTACACTTCCAGGTTTTTTTTATGTAGCACAAATTATTAGAAACTGGTTTTGGGCTCTCTCGGAGTGTCTAAAAAGTAATTTTATGGATGTACACATACTTTCCGGATAAAAACTATACGGTCGCAAACCGCGGGCAGTATGTCCAGTGCCTCGTGCAACCAATCAACGGCTTAGTACGCTTACACCAAAAACAACGCCAATACATTTTTCGCGCTGGTCTGTGTACAGTACAGTACCTGCCTTGCTGTTCTGTGTACCTTACCTCGGTGAACAGCGAATACCTCGTCCTTGAAGAATAATATAGTGCAGATAAAAAACCTGTCTCGACCTTGAAATACGCGGCTGAGCATGACGGACTGATGATTACCGCCCTCTATAGCCTCGTTAGTAAGGCATGCAAGGCAATAACTAGATGGAGATAGTCATGCCTTTGCACTGTATACATATTGGCCATGCCCAGCGCACAACTCGAATTCCCAATGTGTGTGTGTATGTGCACTCTAAAAATAGTTTGTAAATTTGCCACACGTGCGTATAGTAGCGCTAAGAAAGTGGGTATGGTGGAATAGTTTCCTAGATATCCATGGTAGCATTCCTAAACGTTTTCATAAAACAGTCAAATGTATACTCAAGTTACCAGACTTGTATTGTAACAACTGTTAAAGTTTGTATATTTACAAGACGGAAGTATGGTAACTGTCCCATACTGTTTAGGTTAATTACTTCCTAGACATTTAGGAAGTTTTTTTACCGTGTGGGGGAGGAGGAGGGGGGGGGAGTCAAACGTAATAATTGCTGTTCATGCCACAGAACAAACGTCGCAGTTGAATTTTCAATACATACTAGCAGTCCCCCGCGGCTTTGCTCGCGAGTATTATTCGTAACTGATAATATTTACTTTAATTGAAAAACCTCTTTGTACACAAGATTGGTACTTCAGTCATCAAGTGTTAGAATGTCCAAGCTGCTAGTTGAACTAATTCTGCAGAAGGTTAAGTGGCTATAGCTGTCCATGCGAAAAGCAGTCTTAAGTTTGTCCCTGCCACTAACAGCAACTACTCCTGGGCCTTATTTATAGCCCTGCCTATTTGACGCTGTGGGGTGATTACAGACACTTAAGGTAAGAGGTTAATCGAATGAGAAACATCTGTTTACACTGTGCACAATCATTGGTGATGGTGCTCTCAATTATATATTTTCAAAATATTCACTTTAACTTTATTGACATTACAAAGTTTCAGAGGGTAAAGGTT